>JASANF010002605.1:0-15394 GCA_030248245.1 Trissonchulus sp. WLG1_4 | reverse complement strand
ACCCTCTGTAGCCACGCAACCACCCACGATACCTACGTCACTTACTAGTTTTTCCCCATCTACTGTAGCAGCTGTACATATTTCTTAAAACAAAATTTTCTGTTTCAAAACAGTGGTCTACACAACACCACTGGTAAGAAACATTAAGAGAGTTTGCACTTGTCCACGACCCTGAAAAATTTTGAAGGTGCTGGTTTTTCCAAGTTTTCAGTATGACAGCTTGCCAACAGTCGTTTTGCGTAACAGAATTTGTGTCCGTTTCATCACTCACTATGCCTTTCCCGCCGAAAAATCCCATGTTAGTACATATAGTCTGCTTACGTAAAAAACAATGAAAGGCATCAGTCTTAGATACGACAGTTCGAGGTACGTAGATGTCAGCTTTGTAGTGTTTCACTAAACCCGAGGTTGGGGGGTAACAGTTGACCCGTTTTAGTATCTCCACAGGATAACCGTTACGTGACTGACCGCAAAGATAAAAGTCTGAATTTGAAATGCATGGTACACTAATCAGGATCAGCAGAACTATATGCAGCATTCCCGACCACACAGTAAAAGGTCTAACTGTCTGCCTATAGCACCTTGTTGGGTCTAGAAAGCTTTTGCGTTGTACCTGCAATTGATTTGGGGAAATCGTAGGCTCCCTTGACTGATCCGATTCCATGGACCAGCCGCTGTGGTTTGTGCTGGCTTCTAAAGCTGCGTCGATTTCGGTTGTGACTGCGGTTACGGGTTCATCTTGATCCGGGGAGCTCTGAGGTTGTTCATCCAGTTCGTCATTAGAAGGGGACAAGTCTGCCTGTTGTTCATCAGGTTCGTCATCATCCATGGCTGTAGCTGGCGCTACAGCCTTCCCTTCAATTGCACCAATAGTGTCTGAAAAAAGTCTATCGGTTAGATTTTGCACATGCCCACGCCAATGTTTTCCAATTCGTGTGACATTTCATAAACTTGGTGCTTATAATCACATGTGTCTAAGCTAGCGGAAAAAGTCCAGTCGGTGTCATGGTCTTTCTTACTGCTGAGACATGGCGAGGTCTTGATTCTCTTTTGGATGAAAAATTCTTTCTTTTATGCTTTTTACGACACTGTGCTTTAATGTGACCGGGTTCGCCACACTCATAGCAAACGCGTCGATCATTTTTTCGGAACCGATCAAAACTCTTTTTTGTGGCTTTTCTATCACTCTAAACTTGTTAGATTTGAAAAGTCCATCTAATCGACGTTCTAAACGCGATAGTCTCTCTTCACTACTGCTCTCTCTAGAATCAAATGGTTTGGCCAACGTTGCGTTTATTGCCTCTTTATCCTTATCTTGATCTCGTTTCAGTAGCTTGCTGACATCTGACATCAACTCAGTAAGTTTTCTATCAACTGCGGTATCAAGGGGGTCACCGCTCACGGCTAGATACTGAAGCTGCGCTTCCTCTTTTTGTGCCAGTTTCACTGCAGAACTGAAACTGTCTGGGTCTTTTGCATCACTGCCTTTTTCAGGTTTAGGGGCAAGCCTGACACAAAGTTTTCAAGCATCAAAAAGTCCTTAGACCTCTCGTCTAAGTTAGGGGGGGTAGGCCCCGCGACTCAATTTTTTTATGGCTCGTGAATAGTCAGATACAGACTCTGTCGGAAGTTTGACCCGACCTTTCAGTTTTAAGCTACTGAAACGATGGTTTTCTGGGCGTGTAAGTCTTCTCCGTAACTCTATTTTAAGCTGATCGAAATTACCACGTTCCGCATCAGACAGTTCTTTGTAATGTTCTAAAGCCGTGTCATCTAAGTAAACGGGTAATTTTTTCAGGCGCTTCTGGGGTGACCAGCCGTACCCGTCCGCAATAAGCTCAAACCTGTCAATCCAATCTGAGAATGACTCATCTAAATGACCGTGAAAAATTGGTACGCTAGGTTGAGATGTGACGTTTTCATCTGCGACTTCAGCTACCGCTGCTATTTGTGAGCGAACCTCTTGGATTTGTCCTTCCTCTATAAACTCTTTTTTGAAAGATCTGAGCTCATTGCGAAGCAGGCGCTTGACCTCATCCTCCTCCATATTCTTGAAGTGAGCTTACCTCTGAGACTTTGGGATCGTGAGGACCGGTAGGGGGGGCTCCACTTGTAACCAATTTCCTTAGGCTACGTCAGGACAAGTCAGGCGAAGTTCAGACAAAGAAGGTTTTAATGCCACGTAACACTCTGATACACGCCTAGCCAGGAGAAGCAAGCAAGTGCCGAAATTCTGGTCTAAGGCTGGTTAAATAATACTGTTGCGAAAACAAGTCTGAGGCCGACAAGAAGAACATTATGTTTTGACGATACATAAGTTACATGTTACAAAAACTCGCCCAGTAGAAGGAAGCCATAATATTGAAAGGTCAAGTAGCAAAAGAAACGCCAAGGAATTTTGAGTCGAACTGAACCAATTTGAAATAAGTGAAAACACAATCTTATGCGGTCTTTTCGGTTATGGTCATAACTGGTTAGATTAAGCCGCTCCTGCTCTGAGCGGAAGAAAGCTGGAGCAGCTGGAAAAGCTCGAGCAGCTGGAAAAAAGCTGAAGCAGCTGGAAAAATGATGGTATAAGTATGGCGGTCACTATAGAGTAGCTACTCCGTTGTCATGACAACACTGCAGTTCCAGCTTTTTTTCAGCTGCTGCAGCTATTTTCGCAGTTTCCGGCTTTTTTTGCAGCTGTTCGAGCAGCTGAAAAAAAACTCAATGTAAACACGGCCTAACTCTGTAGAGGCTGTGTCATAGTCACACCTTTATATCCCAAATATTCAGTGTGTGCTTTCTTCTAGTTGAACATTATTTTGATTTTTAACATTTATGTCAGGTTTGGATAAAAAATGTCATTATGTGTTTAAGAAGTGGAATTTTTGAGCAATAAAATTCATATAAAAAAATTTTTTAAGCTTATTTTTAAAAAACTAAAAAATTCTTTCAACTGCGCAGAGCCTAAGGCTATAATTGTGCAAAATTTTGTAAAAAATTATCTTACCAGCATTTTATAATCAGATGCCGAAAAATTGGTTTGTATTCACACAGCCTATATCTGAGTCTGCTGCTTCTGAAAATGGTTTCTGGTGCGATTTTTTTGCACAGAGCGCAATAAAACTGAAATTTTTAATTTTTCATTACGACTAATAAAATCTACATATCGTCTGTTTGCAAAACCTCAAAAAGCGTTGATGCACTGGCTTACTTGCTGAAATTGTGTAAAATTTGAATAAAATCAGTAAATTGTCCAATTTTTTCCAAATTTTTTTCTATGGATATATGCACGTCAAAACATCAGAAATAGTATTTTGGGCAACTTTCCTTTAGAGAATGATAGGTCATTTTGGCTGTTTTTAAAAAATACGGCCCAAATCCTTGATTCCCAGCGCCCTTTAACCAAAAATGACTATCAGTACCAGCTTGCTGCTGAGCATCAGTGACGTTTTCAAATCGTATTTATGGTATTCGCTTTCATTAAAAATCGCTACTTATGCCTAATGATGCTTTTTTAGATAAAAAAGTAATTAATTTATTGTCTACGCGAAAAGAAACTAAAACTTTTGATTTGCAAACTCAATTTAACTATGTATATTTCGCCTATTTTTTTCAGTTGGCAAAATTACAATTTTTAGTACAAATGAGCTAAATATGTTGCTAACAAAGCTTTATTAAATATATTATTATGTGTTACTTTATGAAGATCAAACTTAAGGCTAATATTACGACTGACAGGAAAACCAGCCCTCTGAATTGTATCTGAAGTTTCTGTAAACCAAATTTTTGTTCAGATGAAATTCAGATATCTGAATATTATTTGAATATTCTGTTAAAAGTTTCAGATAAAATTTACAGATTTTTCACAAGCTCCGCCTTCCAGCACTCATTTTCACAGAAAATCAATATCTGTAAGTTTTATCTGAAAGTCATCTGAACAGTTTTACAGAAAATTCAGATATTCTTCAGACATGTTAATTTTCTCTAATTTCTTTTCAGAAAAAACTCAGATATTTTTTATATCTAAATTTTCAATGAAATCCATTTGAAAAGTTTCACATTTTTAGAGCGGCCGCCTCAGCGGCCGTGCATACTAATTTCAGTTGATGCACTGAAACTGAAAATGCATGTAAATCATGCTCAGTTTCAGCGCATCATTGTTGCAGCCTGCTGCACTTACCTAACTAGTGTATCTAGAACACACACGCTGTGTGGGTAGCGCGCACAGCGTGTGTGTGTGTGTGAGCACTGAGCAGTATTTGTAATAGGTACTGTGCAAACGTGCATCCATCTCAATGCATAGCGCGGAAAGTTGATACCAGTTCAGTATTTATATCGGCAATAGTTATAGTTCTTGCGTTTTATTTTCAAGTAGGCGTGCCAATGTCACATTAAGGGGGCGCTCCGGGAATCGGGGGTTACATCGAAAATTGGCAAAAAAATTGGCAAATGTCAAGCTACTATACATATGTACTATGGCACAGAACACTGGAGGCAAAACTTTAAATACACGTGATCATGTCATGTGACTCCCAGAGCACCAAACGTGAGTGAATTTTCGGCAAACGATAACTCTGCTTATACTTTGCGTATAGTAACACTTTATATACCAAAACATGCTTATTTATTTTTCTCTAGTTGAACATTGCTTATAAACTTCAACATTTATGTAATTTTAATAAAAAATGCATACTGTGTTTTAAGAAGTTGAACTATTTAGCAATAAATTCAGTATATAAAAAATTTCTCAAGCTTTATTTTAAAAAACTAAAAAATTGCTTCAACTGCACAAGCACTAAGGCTATAACTGTCAAAATATTATGGAAAAATATTTTAACAGCATTTTATAATCAAATGCCGAAAAAAAGGGTTTGTATTCACACTGCCTATTTTGAAGTCTGCTGCTTCTGAGAATGGTTTTCTTATATACGATTTTTTGCGCAGAACACGAATAAAATTGTTTTAATTTTTCATTACGACTAATTAAATACTACATATCAACTGTTTATAAAACCTAACAGAGAAGCGTTGATGCACTGGCTTATCTTTATAAAAATATCTGTAAAAAGTCGAATAAAATCAGGCAAATTGTACAAATCTTTATCCAATATTTTTTGCTATGGAGATATGCACGCAATACAAAACATCAGAAATAGTATTTTGAGAAGCAAATTTAAACTTCAAGAATCCGATAAGACGTTTTCGCTGTTTTTTTGAAATTAGGCCCAAACCTTGATACCAAGAGCGCCCCCTTAAGTTGATATTTTAGACAAAAAAACTTAATAAGATCTACATTAAGTTTAATATCTTAACGTAAATTGGCAGAGGGCCATCGTGAACCTGTTGGACATAGTAGTCACATCAACCTAATGGCAAAGCACGCCAACAATCACAAACTGAACAGTTACAGTGACAACTCACATGAAGTTTCTTGGCGCATAATCAGCTTATTGATGTATAATTTTTTGCTTTTCAACGGATGTGTAATCAAATAGTTATTTAAGTAACCGATAAACCTGGGCCCCGTTTCAAAAAATTCACATGCCCATTAAGCCCCAAATTAAACTTGTTAGTGCAAAATAAGATAATTATAGTTAATAAAACTGACATATAATTTCATACGAATCACCTAATTCTTGAACGCTAATTGGTCACAATTAATCATCTGTAGGTTTCTTGAACAGGCCCCTGGTGGCGGAGGATCACCCTTTCTTTTCAAATATATCCTCATTCCAAAATCTAAATCTAACTCTCAAAACAATAAATTCACGACATAAAACAAACAAAACAAAATCTATCATAAATCACACAAAAAAATAATATATATATATCCCACAATTAACAAAAACAATTATATATATATAACCATATCTATATCAAACTATCCTATAACTAATAACTAATCTACAACAACCCATTAACAATAAAACTTTTTAAAAAATTTCAAAATTCAAACTTGAGTCAAAGTTACTTGCAATGCGATTTGATGCATATGAGTGATCACAGTAATAAACAAAAGGAAAAAGGCGCGGAGCCATAACTTTTTATACGGTTCTGTATGGCGTGAAATTTTTTAAATGTAGCGTTGTCAAGAGCTATCAATTGATGGTCGCATTTCGATGACGTAAAAACCAACAATGTCCATTAATTACTAGTTAAAATGTTTAAGTATTGTTAGTCAAGTAAGGTGTCATTCGAAAGCGCCTGAAGTTCTTAGCAGAATGCCGTCAATTTCATGTTTCTACGTCAACGTTGAAGCAAGTTATAACGGTTTCAATTTTTCCGAACTTTTGGTCAATACGCATATGGTGTGAGTAGTCGCGGAGGAATTTGTTCGAACAAAATCTTTTTAAAAAGAACTTTAGGCTATAACTTTGTCCAGGGACCGCGTAAAAGGTTCTAGTTTTCACTGTTAGATAGAGCAGTACTATGGGCTTTTATTTGATACCAAAAAAAGCTATACGGTAACGCTCGACTTATATATCGAAAAATGTAAAATAATGTTTTAGAATAAAATAACTTACAGATTTGGACCCATATTACCGATTTCATGGTCACTGATGAAGTAAAAACTGTTTTATGTTAGATCAATATGATGGTGATTCATGGAAGTATTTTCTTTGTTATATCAATGGTAACAATGCTATATTTTTGAAAAATACTAAGTTTACGTAAAAACTATTTTCGCCATAACTTTTTTTAGCTGGAACTTAAAAAGTCTCTGTTTTCGGCATCAGATTGGATATAAGACACTATCATTTGACACCATGAAAACTATATATAGGTTACCGCTGACTTACATGTATGTGCCGAAAAACGTAAGATTACATTTGACAATAAAAACTCCAACTTTGACCTGGAACCAAGAACGGGCCACGTCCATCTATAATGTAAGCTTATCCGTTTAGAACATACGCCACCCTTCCAAAACCACTACCCCTATTATTATATTTATCACTCATATTCAGCATAGTTTTAAACATACTAATTAAACATACTAATTAGGATACTTTTAAATAATAATTAAACATACTAATAAACATACTAATTAAACATACTAATTAAACATACTAATAAACATACTAATAAACATACTAATTAAAAATACTAATAAACATACTAATTAAACATAGTAATTACTACTTATTATATATTATGATCGAGATTGAGTTGATGGGTGGATGGATTTCTTTAATGGATAGGGGATCGGATTGTTTGGACTATGGATTTAAGGTACTTCCTTGATCGGGATGATGGACGATTATTTCACCTGAGATTCGGATTCGCATCGCATTCGGATTTTGGTGACAATTTTTAAAAATTTTATTTCATCATTTTTTTTTTTACACAATATTTGAAACAATCCTTCCCAAATACTAATATATAAATATATCCCAACAATCACAAAATCTTTACTCTGCCCCCTCCACTATTTATGTTTCCCCACATCCTTCCAGCAATCCCAATTTTTTGTAATTTAATTTTGCTGTCTAAAAAATTCTGATATACACGTCTCCAGCGACCAAATTCGGCCTAAAAACAGAAAAATTCTGTGTTTTACTGGGGGCTACCGCCCCCAGACCTCCGCTATTAATTTATTTAATTTAAATGACCACCACTGCATTTTGTTATGCAAAAAAATGAATTCTGGCGGCTGACACCCCTAAGAGTCTATGACCCCGGAATAGTGAGTGTAAAATGTGAGCAAAAAAGTAGACAGGTGCAGCCCCCCCATCTCAAAATCCTGGCTACGCCCCCGTATGCATGCTTGCTTTTATCTTTCGTAAAAGTTATTGGGTGTGGAGTTTGGTATAGCACTTGCAGTTATTGCAGCAAATACATTTTTTGTAAATTTCTGGTTCGTAATCCACACTTTTCTTCGGCTGATCCTGACACTGAAGAAAGTGATAACTGACTTGGCTGCGAAAATCCAATTACTAAATACCTGACTTCTGGAGGCTGCCGCTCTTGAACTCCAGCAATGCTTACAAATCAGTATTTCACCTTGTCTCGAACATTTCACGTTGTGCATCGATACTATCTTACTATACTTAGTATTCTGGTGTAAAGGTATCTGTTTCCAATATTTGTGTGCTTCCCCCACGTAAAAAAATGTACTATTCGACTTCTAAAATTTTTTTAAAAATCTCAACCAAAAATCCCGAATCCCGATCCCGAATCCCGAATCCCGAGGGTAAAATCCAGATCCGGTCCCGATCCCGATCCCGAACGCAAATCCCGATCCCGATTCCGATCCCGAACACAAATCCCGATCCCGATCCCGATCCCGAACGCAAATCCCGATCCCGATCCCGATCCCGAACTTCAATCCCGTTCGATCACTAATATATAATAGTAGTAATTACTATGTTTAATTAGTATGTTTATTAGTATGTTTAATTAGTATGTTTATTAGTATGTTTATTAGTATGTTTAATTAGTATGTTTAATTAGTATGTTTATTAGTATGTTTAATTATTATTTAAAACTATCCTAATTAGTATGTTTAATTAGTATGTTTAAAACTATCCTAAATATAGTGATAAATATAATAATAGGGTCACGTGACCTTGGAAGGGCTGGCTTTGATGTTCTAAACATGAGATAAGCTTACATTATGATGGACGTGGCCCGGTTCTCTGGTTCCAGGTCAACAAAGTTGGAGTTATTTTATTGTCAAAATTAATCTTACGTTTTTCGGCACATACATGTAAGTCAGCGGTAACCTATATATAGTTTTCATGGTGTCAAATGATAGCTGTTCTTATATCCAATCTGATGCCGAAAACTAGGACTTTTTAACATCCAGCTAAAAAAAGTTATGGCGAAAATAGTTTTTACGTAAACTTAGTATTTTTCAAAAATATCACGCAAGGTCCGTGTTACCATTGATATAACAAAGAAAATACTTCCATGAAGTCACCCATATAACTGTGATCCTAACATAAAACAGTTTTTACTTCATCAGTGACCATGGAACCGGTAATATGGGTCCAAATCTGTAAGTTATTTTATTCTAAAACATTATTTTACATTTTTCGATATATAAGTCAGCGTTACCGTATAGCTTTTTTGGTATCAAATAAAAGCCCATAGTCTGCTCTATCTAACAGTGAAAACTAGAACCTTTTACGCGGTCCCTGGACAAAGTTATAGCCTAAAGTTCTTTTTAGAAAAGATTTTGTTCGAACAAATTCCTCCGCGACTACTCACACCATATGCGTATTGACCAAAAGTTCGGAAAAATTGAAACCGTTATAACTTGCTTCAACGTTGACGTAGAAACATGAAATTGACGGCATTCTGCTAAGAACTTCAGGCGCTTTCGAATGACACCTTACTTGACGTTGACGGATGCCACGTTAAATCAGCGTTTAACTATTAATTAATACGGAACATTGGTTGGTTTTTACGTCATCGTGCGACCTATCAATTGATAGCTCTTGACAAACGCTACCATTTAAAAAATTTCACGCCGATACCACAACCGTATAAAAAGTTATGGCTCCTGGACTTTTTCCCTTTTGTTTACTACCTGTGATCACCTCATATGCGATCAAATCGCATTGCAAGTCAACTTTGACTCAAGTTTGAATTTTGAAATTTTTTACAAAACAAGTTTTATTGTTAAACACTGCGTGACTTCACGTTGTAGATCTAGTCTAATTAGTCTAAACTAGACGCACTAGTCTTGTAGTAATAGTAATATGGTTATAATATATAATAAATTGTTTTCTGTTACCATTGTGCGGATATATATATATATTATTTTTCTTTCGTCGTGCATTTACTGAATAAAGAATTTCTGTTTCTGTTCTGTTTCTATGTCCGTTGCACATCTTATTGACTTTTGACAGCAGCTGTAGATTTACGATTTTGGAAAAGGCAGCTATATAACTTTCGAAAAACCATGAAAAACAGGTCGTTCGAAATCACTCCGCCCAACCCAGGGGCCTGTTTCAATAAACTCACAGACGCACAATTGTGACCAATTCGGCTGCAAAATCAGGTGATTCGTAATGAAATTATATGTCAGTTCATTACGAATCACCTGATTTTGCACTAACAAATCTCACAATTTGGGGCCACAACCTGGGCCTGTGAGTTTATTGAAACGGGGCCCAGGTTTATCGGTTACTTAAATAACTATTTGATTACACATCCGTTGAAAGCAAGAAATTATACATCAATAAGCGTGATCATGTGTCAATAAAGTTCATGTGAGTTTGTCACTGTAACTGTCAGTTTGTGATTGTTGGCGTTTTTGATCGTTTCGATGTGACTACTACGTCCAACAGGTTTACGATGGCCCTTGGCCAATTTACGTTGAAAATCTAACTTGATGCTTACTGAAGTTTTTTTGCTAAAAATTGAGCTTAAGGGGGCGCTCCGGGAATCAAGGATTTGGGCCGTAATTTTTAAAAACAGCCAAAACGACCTATCATTCTTGAAGGAAAGTTGTCCAAAATACTATTTCTGATGTTTTGACGTGCATATCTCCATAGCAAAAAAATTGGAAAAAATTGGACAATTTGCTGATTTTATTCGACTTTTACACAAATTCAGAAAGTAAGCCAGTGCATCAACGCTTCTTGAGGTTTTGCAAACAGTCGATACGTAGATTTAATTAGTCGTAATGAAAAATTAAAACAATTTTATTGCGTTCTGTGCAAAAAAAATCGCACAAGAAACCATTCTCAGAAGCAGCAGACTCAAATATAGGCAGTGTGAATACAAAACCGATTTTTCGGCATTCGATTATAAAATGCTGTTAAAATATTTTTCCATAATATTTTGCACAATTATAGCCTTAGGCTCTGCGCAGTTGAACAATTTTTTAGTTTTTTAAAATAAAGCTTAGAAATTTTTTTATATGAATTTTATTGCTAAGAGTTCGACTTCGAAAACACATAATGACATTTTTTATCCAAACCTGACATAAATGTTGAAAATCAGAATAATGTTCAACTAGAGAAGTACATAAGCTACGTTTTGGTATATAAAGTGTTACTATACGCAAAGTATAAGCAGAGTTATCGTTTGCCGAAAATTCACTCACGTTTGGTGCTCTGGGAGTCACGTGACATGATCACGTGATTTGAAATTTTGCCTCCAGTGTTCTTTTGTGCCATAGTACATATATGTATAGTATAGCTTGACATTTGCCAATTTTTTTGCCAATTTTCGATGTAACCCCCGATTCCCGGAGCGCCCCCTTAATGTGACATTGGCACGCCTACTTGAAAATAAAACGCAAGAACTATAACTATTGCCGATATAAATACTGAACTGGTATCAACTTTCCGCGCTATGCATTGAGATGGATGCACGTTTGCACAGTACCTATTACAAATACTGCTCAGTGCTCACACACACACACACGCTGTGCGCGCTACCCACACAGCGTGTGTGTTCTAGATACACTAGTTAGGTAAGTGCAGCAGGCTGCAGCAATAATGCGCTGAAACTGAGCATGATTTACATGCATTTTCAGTTTCAGTGCATCAACTGAAATTAGTATGCACGGCCGCTGAGGCGGCCGCTCTAAAAATGTGAAACTTTTCAAATGGATTTCATTGAAAATTTAGATATAAAAAATATCTGAGTTTTTCTGAAAAGAAATTAGAGAAAATTAACATGTCTGAAGAATATCTGAATTTTCTGTAAAACTGTTCAGATGACTTTCAGATAAAACTTACAGATATTGATTTTCTGTGAAAATGAGTGCTGGAAGGCGGAGCTTGTGAAAAATCTGTAAATTTTATCTGAAACTTTTAACAGAGTATTCAAATAATATTCAGATATCTGAATTTCATCTGAACAAAAATTTGGTTTACAGAAACTTCAGATACAATTCAGAGGGCTGGTTTTCCTGTCAGTCGTAATATTAGCCTTAAGTTTGATCTTCATAAAGTAACACATAATAATATATTTAATAAAGCTTTGTTAGCAACATATTTAGCTCATTTGTACTAAAAATAGTAATTTTGCCAACTGAAAAAAATAGGCGAAATATACATAGTTAAATTGAGTTTGCAAATCAAAAGTTTTAGTTTCTTTTCGCGTAGACAATAAATTAATTACTTTTTTATCTAAAAAAAAGCATCATTAGGCATAAGTAGCGATTTTTAATGAAAGCGAATACCATAAATACGATTTGAAAACGTCACTGATGCTCAGCAGCAAGCTGGTACTGATAGTCAATTTCGGTTTAAGGGGCGCTCCGGGAATCAAGGATTTGGGCCGTATTTTTTAAAAACAGCCAAAATGACCTATCATTCTTGAAGGAAAGTTGCCCAAAATACTATTTCTGATGTTTTGACGTGCATATATCCATAGCAAAAAATTTGGAAAAAATTGGACAATTTACTGATTTTATTCAACTTTTACACAAATTCAGCAAGTAAGCCAGTGCATCAACGCTTTTTGAGGTTTTGCAAACAGACGATATGTAGATTTTATTAGTCGTAATGAAAAATTAAAACAATTTTATTGCGCTCTGTGCAAAAAAATCGCACCAGAAACCATTTTCAGAAGCAGCAGACTCAGATATAGGCTGTGTGAATACAAACCAATTTTTCGGCATCTGATTATAAAATGCTGGTAAGATAATTTTTTACAAAATTTTGCACAATTATAGCCTTAGGCTCTGCGCAGTTGAACAATTTTTTAGTTTTTTAAAATAAAGCTTAAAAATTTTTTTATATGAATTTTATTGCTCAGAGTTCGACTTCGAAAACACATAATGACATTTTTTATCCAAACCTGACATAAATGTTAAAAACCAAAATAATGTTCAACTAGAGAAGCACATAATCTACATTTGGTATATAAGGTGTGACTATACGCAAAGTATATACAGAGTTAGGCCGTGTTTACATTGAGTTTTTTTTCAGCTGCTCGAGCAGCTGCAAAAAAGCCGGAAACTGCGAAAAAAAGCTGCAGCAGCTGAAAAAAAGCTGGAACTGCAGTGTTGTCATGACAACGGAGTAGCTACTCTATAGTGACCGCCATACTTATCCGCATTTTTTCAGCTGCTTCAGCTTTTTTCCAGCTGCTCCAGCTTTTTTCCAGCTGCTCCAGCTTTTTTCCAGCTGCTCGAGCAGCTAATGTAACCAGTTATGACCATAACCGAAAAGACCGCATAAGATTGTGTTTTTACTTATTTCAAATTGGTTCAGTTCGACTCAAAATTCCTTGGCGTTTCTTTTGCTACTTGACCTTTCAATATTATGGCTTCCTTCTACTGGGCGAGTTTTTGTAACATGTAACTTATGTATCGTCAAAACATAATGTTCTTCTTGTCGGCCTCAGACTTGTTTTCGCAACAGTATTATTTAACCAGCCTTAGACCAGAATTCGGCACTTGCTTGCTTCTCCTGGCTAGGCGTATATCCGAGTGTTACGTGCCATTAAAACCTTCTTTGCCTGAACTTCGCCTGACTTGTCCTGACGTAGCCTAAGGAACATCGGTTACAAGTGGAGCCCCCTACCCGTCCTCACGATCCCCAAGTCTCAGAGGTAAGCTCACTTCAACAATATGGAGGAGGATGAGGTCAAGCGCCTGCTTCGCAATGAGCTCAGATCTTTCAAGAAAGAGTTTATAGAGGAAGGGCAAATCCAAGAGGTTCGCTCACAAATAGCAGCGGTGGCTGAAGTCGCAGATGAAAACGTCACATCTCATCCTAGCGTACCAATTTTTCACGGTCATTTAGATGAGTCATTCTCAGATTGGATTGACAGGTTTGAGCTTATTGCGGACGGGTACGGCTGGTCACCCCAGAAGCGCCTGAAGAAATTACCCGTTTACTTAGATGACACGGCTTTAGAACACTACAAAGAACTGTCTGATGCGGAACGTGGTAATTTCGATCAGCTTAAAATAGAGTTACGGAGAAGACTTACACGCCCAGAAAACCATCGTTTCAGTAGCTTAAAACTGAAAGGTCGGGTCAAACTTCCGACAGAGTCTGTATCTGACTATTCACGAGCCATAAAAAAATTGAGTCGCGCGGCCTACCCCCCTTAACTTAGACGAGAGGTCTAAGGACTTTTTGATGCTTGAAAACTTTGTGTCAGGCTTGCCCCTAAACCTGAAAAAGGCAGTGATGCAAAAAGACCCAGACAGTTTCAGTTCTGCAGTGAAACTGGCACAAAAGAGGAAGCGCAGCTTCAGTATCTGGCCGTGAGCGGTGACCCCCTTGATACCGCAGTTGATAGAAAACTTACTGAGTTGATGTCAGATGTCAGCAAGCTACTGAAACGAGATCAAGATAAGGGATAAAGAGGCAATAAACGCAACGTTGGCCAAACCATTTGATTCTAGAGAGGAGCAGTAGTGAAGAGAGAATATCTCGTTTAAAACATCGATCAGATGGACTTTTCAAATCTGAACAAGTTTCAAGGCGATAGAAAAGCCACGAAAAGAGTTTGATCGGTTCCGAAAAAATGATCGACGCGTTTGCTATGAGTGTGGCGAACCCGGTCACATTAAAGCACAGTGTCGTAAAAAGCATAAAAAAAAGAATTTTTCATCCAAAAGAGAATCAAGACCTCGCCATGTCTCAGCGGTAGAGAAAGACCTTGACACCGACTCAGACTCTTCCGCTAGCTTAGACACGAGTGACTATAAGCACCAAGTTTATGAAATGTCACACGAATTGGAAACATTGCGTGGGCATGTACAAAATCTAACAGATAGACTGTTTTCAGACACTATTGGTGCAATCGAAGGGAAGGCTGTAGCGCCAGCTACAGTCATGGATGATGACGAACCCGATGAACAACAGGCAGACTTGTCCCCTTCTAATGACGAACTGGATGAACAACCTCAGAGCTCCCCGGATCAAGATGAACCCGTAACCGCAGTCACAACCGAAATCGACGCAGCTTTAGAAGCCAGCACAAACCACAGCGGCTGGTCCATGGAATCGGATCAGTCAAGGGAGCCTACGATTTCCCCAAATCAATTGCAGGTACAACGCAAAAGCTTTCTAGACCCAACAAGGTGCTATAGGCAGACAGTTAGACCTTTTACTGTGTGGTCGGGAATGCTGCATATAGTTCTGCTGATCCTGCTTAGTGTACCATGCATTTCAAATTCAGACTTTTATCTTTGCGGTCAGTCACGTAACGGTTATCCTGTGGAGATACCAAAACGGGTCAACTGTTATCCCCCAACCTCGGGTTTAGTGAAACACTACAAAGCTGACATCTACATACCTCGAACTGTCGTATCTAAGACTCATGCCTTTCGTTGTTTTTTACGTAAGCAGACTATATGTACTAACATGGGATTTTTCGGTGGGAAAGGCATAGTGAGTGATGAAACGGACACAAATTCTGCGACGGGAAATGACTGTTGGCAAGCTGTCATACTGAAAACTTGGAAAAACCAGCAACTTCA
>JASANF010002603.1:0-36467 GCA_030248245.1 Trissonchulus sp. WLG1_4 | reverse complement strand
TGGTTTGTTTGTTTGGTTTGATTTGTTTGTTTTGTTTTGTTCGTTTTTTGTTTGTTTTAGTTTTGTTTATTTTGTTTGTTTCGTTTGTTTTGTTTTGTTTGTTTTGTTTTGTTTGTTTTGTTTGTTTTGTTTGTTTTGTTTGCTTTGTTTGTTTTGTTTGTTTTGTTTGTTTTGTTTGTTTTGTTTGTTTTGTTTGTTTTATTCCAAACGTCTGTTGTTCATTTGAGAACCGTCTGCGGTTTACTGACCCTAAAAATGTGAAATTAGAAAGAAATGGATTGTTTAATTCGGTGTTGTTCAGTAAATTGTAGCTAAGATATTTTTTACCCAAAACATATTTTAATGAAAACGTCTAGACAGAATCCCAAACTGGTTTCTTGGCTTCGCTCAGCCAGAAATATTGAGCCTTCATTCAATTTGAAGAGTTCCGTTCTTTTGGACAGCTTTTACAATGTTTCAGACCAGGCGGGTGTGGATCTGTGCCTTCTGAAAAAGGACAACTGTAACCCCAATGCTCTTTGTGAGTCAACCGGTAATGCTACCTTCAGCTGTACTTGCAGAACGGGCTTTGTCGGAAACGGCATTACGTGCTTACCGGTAAGAACCAATTGATACTTCTAACCGATTACACATATAGCATATTGCATCAAGAATACGCTTTGAGTGCCATGCGCTTTCAGAGCAGAGTTAACTAATTCCGAAGCATAGTGCTTTATCGGATGATTATTCTAGTTCGTTTATTCAGCCTTAATACTGCAGCGTTTAGTTTTTCATCATATTCATTCAAATCATTTTGCAGTTCCTAGGATCTCAATTACATCAACAACAGTTAGCTTCGATCATACTTGATAGATAGTTTCAACTTTCTAAGTGTGGTTTCTGTCCAATGTAAACTTGTTGCTAAGTGATCCAATATCCAATCCAATTTTAGTTGTGGTTGACAGTCAAAAGTAAACTTTCAAAAATTAAAATTGATGGAGCAAAAACCATTGATTTATTGCTCCACTAGTGACTTTGCTATTTCAGAACAATGCGAACCGAGCAGCAAATTTAGGTAAGAGTCTAAATGAATTTAAATAAATTAATTGATAAATTTTACCTACTATAGATATTTTTTGTTTCTTTGGTTAAGCTTAACCTTAAACATTTGTGCTGTAGAAAATAGCTTTTTAAATGCTCGCTTAACATTTGTGCAGTAGAAAATAGCTTTTTAAATGCTCGCTTATCATGCTGATAGACACAATTTAAAAACCATTCAAGTACCTAATTAATATGTACTTAATATCTTCTTAAATACAGAAAACGGCCCTTTAAAACAGGAAAAATGCATCTCAAGCATTCTTGATTTTGTTGTTTTTTTCAGCAGTGAAAACAATCGAAAGACGAGGAGATAACACGGGTGCCTGAATGGAAGAAAGCAATTACCTAAATTATGGCCACAGAGCAATAAACTTAACGAACTTACAGACTTACAGTACAGTATAGTCTATATCCTACCTGCCTGTATTATTTACACCTCAGTCAGTAAAATGTATTACTGTAGCAAAGTGACTCTTTATAATAGTTTCTTTTTCAAAACAGATCAAAATATTAGTCTGGTCTGTCTTTTGACGCTCCGTTTCCACTACCGAAATAAGATGTAAAGAATTAAAGATAAGGTGTTATTAGTGGAAACAAACAACTGAGATTTTCTGAACTAACTTTCGTGTCTGAAGCTGAACCGAACAGAATCAATCAAGTTAAACGACAAATTTTTTCAAGCAGTAATTCTCACTGAATGATTTCGCTTATTCAAATTTTGGCTTTGAGATTTGGGGCGACACAAATTGAAATTGTCGTTAACCATTCTTCTGATTTTAGGATCTTGACTCTTGAGCCTTTTCATAAGTACTATTAGCTGGTGACTTCATTAACTTTAATAAATTCACTCGAAATCACTCAAGTTTCATGATAATTTGCACGCAAAATAAGATGCCAAAGTAGTTCTTTTGCATGTCTCATGAAGTTTACAGTATATTAAAGTTTAGTCATCGAGTTAATCGAAATTGTGAGTTGTGACTTCCTCTTAGT
Organism: Trissonchulus sp. WLG1_4; assembly: GCA_030248245.1. Classification (NCBI taxonomy): domain Eukaryota; kingdom Metazoa; phylum Nematoda; class Enoplea; order Enoplida; family Ironidae; genus Trissonchulus; species Trissonchulus sp. WLG1_4. The sequence goes on along the minus strand of JASANF010002603.1, from coordinate 34,397 downwards.
TTCTATCGATTTAGGCCAGAGTTCTGAAAAGAAGTATATAGACAATAAGGAACGTCTGTAAACGTTAATCTAATCCAGAGTCAGGTTACCTGGATTACATAGACAAAGACATAGCTTGCGGTCGAGTTCGTATGTTAGGTACAAAATGAACTTTACTTAAGATTAGAATAAAAGAAAATACTGCAACGACGACTGATTTCAAAAACAGATTTAATAGAATAATGAAATCGTAATGCAACAAACTAAAGCATAATACATCAAAAATTTACCATCAAAAATGAATACATTTGTCATATGAATACATCTGCCATTATTTACAACGCTCATCAACTAATAGAACCGTGTATGAGAGCATAAGAGGAGAGTCACATTAGGGAGATTCTTACTGCTTTCTCGTACAATTTGCAAGTGCCTACTTCAGTGACTCAGAAGAGTGTTTCACTATTCTTCAATAAAACTGAGAAGTCTAACCACAAAATGTCGAACACTGAGACCGAAAAACATGTAATTTCATTACAAAAAGAGTATATAGTTTTCAGCGATCAAGAGTAGAGCAAATCACTCAATCATGCTACAAGAGATCTCTCAACCTGTTTTCTCTGAGTCATCAGCATTATTTGATAGACTTCCGCTTTTCTACACTGGCTTACGGAAACTCGCTTCCTGAAATTCTGAACACACATATGAACCAGTATGGAGTATCTATCAGGCTTTAGTTTTGATTAAAAGAAAACAAAACACAAACCGTACTTATCCGGAAAATCCAAAAGTAAGGTCAGCCTACAATCAAGTATGTGAATAAAGACGTCCTACTGTTAAATCAATTCCAAACCTTGAGAACTAACATAATGAGCCAAATAGCACAAAAGTCGGTCTGGAATTTTACATAACGTCGTTTTGTTTAGTAGACTAACAGGCAGCCTGGCTTCATTAACTTCACCAACGTGACTGAAATCACGGTTTTGAAAAAAACGGATTCACGTTTCGAAACAATGAAGTTAAACCACACTTGTGAATTCCAACAAAAGTGTCTCTTGTGCTGAAATGAACGGCAGTGATTGAGTGATTGTAGATTGCTGGCAAGGTATGGCGAGTCGAATTCACGGAAAGTCAGTCATCAAAAGATTGTGGGACTAACAGCCGATCAGTTGAGACAAACTTTGCAAGCCTTGGGACAAAACAGTTTCATAAACTTTGACTCCGTTTCACATTCGCCAATCCGGGCCCAATAACTGCAGAATAAATTCTGGTCCAGACACGCATCGCCGGCTGATTTGGTGGGAGTGGGCGCTTCTAAAAAAATAATAGACCCAAAAAGTGCTGACAAAGTTCATGAAAAACATAATACCAACTAAACAAGTCACGACATAGCTGCTGTGTCAGGCTGTAGATGAAACTACAGTTTTAGATAATAAAAAATAATAAAACAACACTCAGCGCCAGTAAATCATATCAAGAGTAAATAAATAACAGGATCCTATTTATCCATCCTATTATGTACTCTTGATATGTAAATCTCACCAGCGGCACACATTCGGCAAGATTTTCGGCAATAATGGGACATATATTTTTCGCTCCACTTGCAATGACCGATGTCCGCCCACAGCTCGCAGTGACCGTTCAGATCAGAGCACGCGCCGCTTTCTGAAACAAATTACCAAAAAATAAATTGTAACATTAAAATCTAAAACAGCCAAAAACAACGTTTGAATTACTAAATCAATTACGCACAAATTAAAATGCAAATTCGGCGTCAATTTTTGGCGTACGTGTACTATTTTTGGTTGTTCTTGTGAAATTCTGATTTCTTTACATTGACCAAATATTGCAGAGGGATTACGCATACATTTGTGGCCATAGCGCCTCAAATACACACACCATTTCCACACGACAAACACTCAAGTCTCGTTCGCTGAAATAATGTCTCGTTACCAGGGTTGGCAAGTCTCGGGTTTGCAACCGAGACCGAGACCGAGACCGAGACCGAGACCAAGCAACCGAGACCACCCAAACGAGACCTACGAGACCGAGACCAGCCCTTGGGGGTCCTTTTTTCAAATTTCAATTTTAAAAATTTGAGATACTTTGAAATGTGAAAAAATAGTGATTAAGTTACAAAAAGTGATCATCAGGTTAGGTTTATGAGTTTATGACTTGCGAAGTTGCGAGAAACTTAACATTGTAAACGACCGCAAGCATGAGAGTAGGTGATCGACAGCTTGACTATAGGATTTTTTTTCCGCAATTCTGTCAACTTTTGGAATGTTTTAAAAGTTTGGCACACTCGTCGCATACCACAGTGTGTTTTATAGTGCATTGCATACATATGTTTGCACTAGGACAGTCTCACTCAGGTGCCAGCGTAGAATCGTCCGTGCTGGTGCAGTGGTGCTACTACGAAGTGCTAATACGAGCATCATCACGGACCAGAAAAGTTTCTCCAGCTGACACAGTTAGGTGGGGGAAGGTTTTATGCCTCAACCACTCCATAGCCCAAAAAGCATTTGATTGTGCCTAGGTTTTTTCAGATACTTAATGCTTTCACATGCGTTGAGAGGTTGGGGCTCAAGAAATTCAATTAAACTGCCACCCAATTCGCGCTTCGTAACGTTGCTGAAAGCAGCAAATTTTTAGTTACAAATCAACTACGAAGTTAGCACTGTTTGTTAAATGATGGTCAGTATTTCTATATACTGTTTAACGTTATGCTTGAGAGGTTCCACATACAAATGCAATATCGCTAAGTCAGACAACCCATTCTATGTAGCTCAAACTTTAATTACTAGCTTGACGTACAAAGTTTAAACTTGAAGTCTGGGTTTTTTTTTCGCTGGCAAATTTTCGCAATTTTGCGAAAAGCTTGAAATTTTTTTCGCAAAATCAAATTTTTTTTCGCAGACTTACTTTTGTTACTTAACACAGTAGACTTTACATTTAAATGTTAATAAAACATTATCCCGCCTATACAGACTGACATAGTTTTCACCATTTTTGGCCAAAAAGCAACGATTTTGACATTTTTATTAAAATTTATGGAGCCGTCCTGAGAGTTTTGTGTAATTTTTCACACAATTTTCACAATCGATGCTCAGCCGTAAAGAAATTTCATTAGACCCGGCGACGGCCAAGGACCAAGTTAGGCCTGAAAATGCCAACATTTTGAATTGTTACTTAATTATGTCACCTCCGACTACTGACTATTAGTGTTACATGCAGTCGGTGTGATAAGACATGGAAGGAAATGTGTCCCATTTACAGTCACTAGAAACATCAAGTCACAAAGTTTCACGAGACCGGGCTTGGGGAATCAAAAGTCAGAGAAATTTTCAATTTTTAGGGCAAACTTGGTCAACTGGGGACGTATCACAAATGTTTTCCGACTAAACCACAAAAATCAGCGCATAGACCTTACGAGTTCACCTCCACTGCGTCAAAATTTTTTCGCAATTTTGCGAAAAGGTTTGAAAATTTTTCGCAATCAGCAATTTTTTTTCGCAATTGCGAACGTTTTTTGCGAAAGAAAACCCCAGCTTGAAGTTAGTTTGCCCGTGAACTGACATTCTTCTGCAGCAGACAGTTTTGACCATTCCATGCTTGGCATTCTGTTTGGAATCTTAAATCGTAAAAAAATCTTCGTGATCGTAAAAAATTTTGAAAACTTCTAGCCTCATCTGAAATACCGAGACCACCCTATGGCAGGTCTCGGTTTTCCTACCGAGACCGAGACCGAGACCAGCCTAGTCTCGGGTTTTTTACGAGACCGAGACCGAGACCGAGACTGCCAACCCTGGTGAAACCCCCCCCCCCACGGCCATGTATGTTATAACTATCACTCAACCGCATTTGCTGAATTTAATTTAAAATTTGTGTTTATACAGAATTGATGAAAATGTCCTTGGAAGGTGGAATATTTCCTGACTTTGTGCCACCTGGTTTTAAGGACAGAAAGCATATGTTAGAAGTCAAGAAAGACGCCAGCAGGAAGGGCTCGATTGATGCTAGCATAAGAGATCTGATTAATGACCTGAATTGCCACGAATGCTTTGCTACAACCAGTTCTTGCTCTGGCCGGTTAATGTTGTTCTCCAATCCAAATCAGAAAAGCAAAAAGGGATGTCTTTGGCATTGGACGACGCACGATCCACTTGATTCAGCTGATAAGGTATATATAATATATAACAATTTTATTGGTAACTGTCGGTTCTGTAAATTTTTAAGAATATAGTAGCCAGTAAGCGTAATTTTAAATATAGCATTTAGTTAATAAGTTATTTAGAAGATTGTGTCGAGCTCTGCCTCGGGCAACGGAATCTGGGGAGACTCAGGAACTAAGTACTGGTGTGACTAGACACTAATATTGAGCAAGTACCAACGAAGCGAACTTTTCCTGTAGTATTAGTCGAAGCTAGGGCTTCCCCCCCAAACGTATACACGTGTGCAAGCTTTTTAGGACAGCGTCACTGAGCTATGACCAGTTGTGTACTGACCGACCCCCGATGATTTACTGAAAAGTAATATTTAACGATCAGTTTATGTATACATATGTATATATTATAATGATGGTTCCGTATTTAAAAATAAAAAATCTACTTAACGGAACTTATTCAAATTTTTGGATGTAATTGTTGCGTAGTTAGGATAAAATTTCCCTAAAAAATTACAAAGTAAAAAAAGCAGATTACTGATATTGCAATAAAATGGTTCTTACTTATATTCTATTTATAGTTGCTAAATGAAATCCATTCCGTTGCGCTAACGTCGAAGGATGATTTTGTATTGTTGAAATTTGAACCCTTCATTGTGCACGTTAGCACAGGCTCTCTTGAGATGGCCACAAAATTGCATCGTTGTGCAGTGGACAGTGGACACAAAAATTCCGGGATTTCTATTGGCAAAAAGCAAATAATTGTGGCTGTCCGGGGTACGTTGTGCTTGGAACTGCCTGTTATAGACCGTGGAATGGTATTAGTAAACCCAGCGATGACTGCTGCTTTATTTGAAGAAATCAATAAAAAGTTTGCTGCTAACTGTGCTGCCATCAACAGTTTTCATAAATTGTTAAAGAAAACCTTTTTGTCCTCGTGATGTGTATATATATTTTTAATGTGAATAATGTGATTAATATTTTTTTGTATATAATTGTACATTTCGTCATGCGTCATATATAATTGCGATATGTTGGAGTTCCTTTTTCCTGTTTCACAGTTGTTCCTGTTGGAGGCTTGAGCCTGTTTCACACGATGTGGAAAATCGTGGGAATATAAATATTCAAGTTAACAACCGAAAAAATGGTAATAGGGATAGGGTAGCTAGGCTGTTCGTCCAATGTCTCTGTTCTTTTAACAATATTAAAATCCTTTAATTCGAACTAATCCTAAATTGACTTCTAATCTAAATGTATGCCACACATTAGTCAGTATCGCCGCACGTAAGTACAATATTTTTGACAACTGTATGTGCTATATTGATTGTATAATAAAGTATTTTTCGAACGTTTTAGCGTGGTGGTTATGTGTATTTTTTATTTCTATGCATAGTAATTTGTGGACACTCACGATAATTTAATTTAAATAGTTAAACCTAATGCAAAACTGAATAAGCGTAAGCGTAAACTGATACCGCTTGTTTGACTGCTCAGCTTTAAAGGCCTATTCACACGAGGGCGCATGAGCGGGCGCATTGCATGGCGTACGCCATGGCGCATGAGCGGGCGCATTCTATTTTCACACTGCCTGCTGCATTATTTCACACAGTGCACTAGACAAGTGTACGTGTGCGCCCGCTCATGCGCCATGGCGACGGCGTACGCCATGGAGCAAAATGCGCCCTCGTGTGAATAGGCCTTTAAATGGGAAAGTTAGCATGCGGTTACTCGTCCAATTTTTTTACGGTCAGATAGTAAAGATTTTGTACTCATCTGAAAACGTATTTAAGATCCATTGATTTGTTGAGTTTCAAAGTAAAAGTAGAACAATTCCAAAGAACTAAGAAGTTTGCCTCAAACAGGTTTTTGTTGTCACCATCTGTGCGTTTTTGTTGTCACCAACTGTGTTGCGTGACTTGGTTTAAATTTTTCTTTACTTGCTGGATGTGCTGGAATTGATCATGGAGGCTGAGATATGACATTAAGGCTATCGATTATCGGAATGAAATAAAAATCGACTTCGTCAGGAAGGATGAAAATTGGCAACAGCTTTAGTTTCAATTTTTGTCTGCAAGGGGGCTACGTTTGCGACAAGTTTACGGTTCATAACTTGTCATGACAGGACCGGCAAATGACAAAATAAATAATTTTGTACCTTGACATTTTTACGCCCGGTAACCTTTGGGATGTGATCACTACTGCCATACGTTTTCTGTCTGAAAATTAGTTCTTCATGGCTGTTTAGCCATTAACTGGCCCAACAAAAGGCTGATGCAAGTTTTGTACTTTGTGAACAGGTCCTTGAATATGACGACGTGGTTGGATTAGGAGGGGCGGTGAGTAAGCCGGTTGTCGATATTGATGCTGCTTCGAAGCCAATTCAAGCGAACATGCAGATTATTAAACGTCACCAATCATTGCTTTAGCGAACCGGGTACGTATGATTCACTAAAGGCTGAACAAAAGTTGCTGGACCGACAGACAAAATGAAACATGCTGTTTCATTACGTCGATAAGAACTAATTGTGAACGTCAAGAGTACAGTGAGTAGTCACAACAAGCTCTTCTGCTGAGTGAGCAGTGGTTAATTGTGAGGTTTGAGTGTCAATATTCCACAGGAAATATTACACGCGGACGCGGCCATTATTGTCGCATAAAAGATTTTTAAGTGCATTGTGCTGCTCACATTTACTGCTAAGTAGCTCAAAGCCTGTCTTAAGACAAGAACTGATAAATTTCCAATGTTAAAAGATTTATTTTAAAAAAATTAAACAGACGGGCATTTTAAAAAACTAGTCTCACCTAGATTTGAACTCGGATTCTTCGATTCATATGTAATGTATACTTTCTTTACATTGTTAATCATCTGCTGTATTGATCATCATCAAATTTCTGTTTCACTGGATCATTAGGATTGATGCAAGTATATATATAATGGGCAATTTCGAAGCATGTTAGCCTGGTTGGCTCGGTTGGTAGTGCTGCGTGCATCTGTAGAGCCTCTTATTACCGATCAGAATGTTGGTGGTTCGATTCCACCTCGGAGCCAGATGTGTTGCATTCTATGGCATTTTCCGAGCATGAGAGCTCCGCCAAGTTGCATGATATGCGACAGAGCTGAGAGGTACCTACCCTTCTAGTGGTAATTAACACTAGAAAATCGACCTACCCAGAATAACGTAGGAATTTGAAAATCTGAATATAGTATATACGCGGCCCCTGAGGTGGCCGCGTATAAATGATGCCACCTGTTTGTTCTCAGTGTTCAGCCACTATGGTCAGATTTTAGCAGTTTCGTTTCACGTTCGTTGTTCATGCTATTGTCTAATTTGAGTGAGTTGCAAAATACTGAATACTTGTGTAAAAGCTCTAAAATGAATCTGCCATGACTGCGGTTTCGTTAAAATTTTTTAAAGATTTTTTAGCTGGGTATGCGTCGACCAGTGGAATACAGTTCAGCGATGTGGCTGGTGACGGCGATTTGGTGGTACCGTCTACTGCCTATGACAATCTGGTCAAGCAGGAGGTGCTACAGGTACGACTGCTAGACACACTCAAGTTAATAAGATTCGTCGTGTGAGGTGTCAGTTTGTAAAGATTAGCTTCCTCATATTGTGTTCATTTGAGTTGCTAGTTTGTTAAGTTTTTTCGATGTGGAAAGAAGTTAACGTTTTAAACTTGGCAACAATTGTTTTTTTGCACATGTTATTTGCAAGTGAACTCGCAGTTTTGTAGGCGTTCATTGATGTATAGTATCAAGAGTGCATATCACTCTTTATAGAACAAGAGACACTCTCCTTTCTGCCTGTGTTATAGCGCAGACAGATGCGCTGGTCGTTTTGAAGCCACATATTGCCGTTTTATGCAACATGTGGCTAGCCAAACAGAAGCGAGCTTTGCTTCTGATTGGCTAAGCGCCTCTGCACGTGCTCCAATCAGCACGCAGGCGGCCTCACGTGCTATTGCCTGAAAATTGTCAAAAACACATTTAACTTACCAGTTAGTTAGCACATACTGGCAATAATCCCTGAAAACGGTGATAAAAATGTAGGCAAAAACAATTCGGGGCAAAAAAAAACCCAACCCGACCGATCATGGCAAAATTTAACACTGAATTGGCTGTAATGGCGGCCAGTGCGTTGATTGGAGCACGTAAGGCCGCCTGCGTTGTGCGTGCTGATTGGAGCACGTGACAGTCTTCTAGCCAATCAGAAGCAAAGCTCGCTTCTGATTGGCTAGCCACATGTTGCACAAAACGGCAACATGTAACTTCAAAACGACCAGCGCATCTGCCTGCGCTATAACACAGGCAGAAAGGAGAGTGTCTCACTATTCTTCTATAAAGAGTGAGACATTATTATGTACTCTTGATAGTATGAGTAATTAAATAAACTAAACTTGAAAATTATTAATCTTTAAAGCTGCTACAAAAAGTAGAAACGTGACTTTGTGAAATACAAACGGTAAACAGTACTAGGACCTTAAACAACCAACATTAGCAACCAGCATTGGAGAATTGTCAAACAGAATGTTAAACAGAAATTTACACGTATTGGCTCGTGTGTTTGTGTTTCTGTTGTATTTTACCTGGGCTCAAGAAATGTAATTTGAACGCATTTGGTAGTTTCATAGTAATTTGTTTTGCTAATAATTGGCAATTAGTGGCAAAAGACACTTCCTTGTGTAATATATCACGCAGCGTCTATAATAATTTTTCATCATCTAAACAAGTATCGGATCGGAACACCAGACACGTGTCTTGTCTTGTCTTGTTTTTGTGTTGAAGATACGGTTTAGATTGGTTGATTATTTGCAGGATGATCGATACCAGCGTATCCTGATGCAAGACTTTGATCGCTTGCACTCTCAGCTCCAGCCCTACGCTGTCAGTCACGCCCAGGATCACAAATGGTGGCGCAAACTGGCTGTTAACGTACGTTGTCTTGTCTGGCTGAGTTTATGAACTTGATAGCGATCTAAATAATACATTGTATTAGTGTATCACAATCGTGATCATTTATTATCCCTGCTGCTGATCAGTTCGTTACGGTTGCGTTACGGTTGTCAGCGTTGGTGTGAGGCGTGTTCGCTGTATGTATGAAGTGTTTTTGGTCGTGACTGTTGTGACTCGGGTGCAGTTATACAAAGTCAAATCTTGAGTTGTTGATTTTTAATGTCGCGCATGGTACATAAAAATAGGCCCGTTGCGTGGTCTTGTAAACCTAGACTGTTGTAATAAAGATGTTGTGATTAACACTAAAATTAACACTTTTAGTATATATCTGTTTGGTGTGCTTGATTAGAGAACAAGCGCAATGAAATTTATATTGAGCTGGCTGCCTTTCATTTTTTCGGACTAGTTAACACCTCACCCGAGTCCAACGACAGCTTTAGAAGGGCATATAGTTTAATTAACGGGCAGCTCTGGTATAATGTAAAACTTTTTATATACTTACTAAATCCCTTACCAACTAGTTAATAGCAGGTACACATGCTTATCCTTCGATTTAATTTCTTACTCGACAAATTTCCGCAATGTCGGTCATTGTTAGTATTAGGTTATATTTTTATGTTACAGATGGCGTCAAAAGTTGGTGTAGAAGCAGATCCCCCTCCCAAAGGCATTTATTTATATGGAAGCGTTGGTTAGTTATTGCTTACTTTTAATTTTTTTGTTTTTGAGTTTTCATTGTGCAAAAGTTGCAAGCTGCTTTTAAACTAGTACATAGTTTATTTGGATTATTTCTTTGTTTTCAAGAGAACTTCTAGACTTCGAGCTAGTATTTCTAGTAACATTTCTACAAGATAGGATGATTAAGCATATTTTGTATAAATTAGCCAACATTTATTTTGGTGACGTTGGAAATAAAGGAAATTGTTTAGTGATTATTTTCATAGTTATTTTGCAGGGTGTGGGAAAACAATGTTGATGGATCTCTTCTTTCACACCTGCTCCTTTATGGAACGAAAACAACGGATTCACTTTCATAAATTTATGTCAAATGTTCATGAAAGTAAGTCAGCATTTTTTCATTTGTTCTCCCGAACATGGGATATTGGAAATGATGAATTCTGGGAATTGAAGGGGACGGGGGGAATATTGTCGACCCGATGGATGGCAAAATTTTTGAATTGTAAAGCGTGGAGGTAAAAACAAACATGGTCTTGCTAGCGAGAAAAAACAAAAAAAAACGAACACGAATATGAATACAATGGGTTGCACCCCAAGCTCCGCTGGGGTCGGCAACCCAACTATTTTTGTGGGTTGTAGTGAGTGAGTGTACGTTGTATGTATATTGTATATGCACGGTATACACTGCACATAGATAATGTACGTGCATGATTTTTCATGGATGATAAAACAAACGCATGTATGGGTGCTGCGCTTTGGAAATTATCAGAAAGAAATATCGTATTTTGATTTTTATTCCAGGACTGCGTCAAACTGCACTTTTTTCAGAAATTCACACTGTGAAGCAGGGAATGCAGCGCGACTCTAAAACCAAATCGTATGACCCGATTCCACCGGTGGCTGAGAGTGTTCGCGAAAACGCACTGCTGCTGTGTCTTGATGAGTTTCAAGTAAGCTATTCTGGTATTTGCTACTCTGTTATTTTTTACTGACACAACGAGCAAAAAACTTTTTCATATTTACAGCATGTAATTTTGTAGTACTCAATATAATATATTTTCTTGATTGACAGTAAGTTTTTTATTCAATTAATAGCAGTTAAACGTTTGGTGAAAGAATGTTCAACGATAAAATAAAATGGCATGTGCTTCCGTTGCATTCGATTTGATCACACAGTGACTGTGTCTGTTTAGTCAGTCAATTTCGAGCTTATTTTCCAGGTGACCGACATTGCAGATGCGATGATTCTGAAACGTCTATTCACTGTTTTGTTCCAACTGGGTGTCATCGTAGTCGCCACCTCTAACCGCCCCCCTGACGGTAATGGCATTATATTTAGGATTTCAGTGACAACTTGGCGACTAGGCACGTAAGTGGTAGAATGTGCCAATGCCCAGCTGTGGCTGTCTAGACCACTAGTCTGTTTTGGCCTCTTATCTCAATAACGAGTTGCATAATGTTCCGAGTTAGTACTCGACTTTGACGGCCTTTGTTTAAGCTGCTAATTTTATTGTGTACTTTGTATATTTATTTCAAAAAATGAATTCAGCAGACTTAGTGGACGAATACTTTGTATATGTCATAGTAGCGGCTTCGAATGAATTCGTGGTCTTTTAGGTACACAACAATTGTTCTACATGTCTGGCATGGTTTTGACTTTGCCCTATTGTGTATAGTTTATTGGGACTAAATTTAAGGTAAGCTGAAACCTATGAAAATATGAAATTTTTGTTATAGATTTATACAAGCATGGTCTTCAACGTAGCAATTTTGTGCCATTCATTGGTGTTCTAAAGGTTTGAATTTTTTTCTTATTTTTTCGTCTCTTCTTTTTCTTTGACGTTTCGTATGTTCTTAGGACGCCGTAAATGATAGGTAATATTCTGAATTCTGTTGTAACAACGTTACATATACATTAAATCTTTGGACATTTTTCTCGTATTCTCTCGAATTTCTATTTGCTTTAGAAATATTGCAACTGCAAGTGTTTGGATTCAGGAAAAGATTATCGTCGACTGTCCCGACTTGCCGAAGGACAGCTTTACTTTTTGTATGTTATGACAATGCTGATTTTTGGTATTTTTATTATTTATTTTTTGTAGTTAAAGCCCGGCTTGAGCTTGTCGTTAAGAACATAAGGCACAGGGATAAGGTCAATTTTCGGTCAGCTCAGCTGTTAGCTTGTGTTGAGCATTGACACTTCATTTCGTCATTTTTTTACATACAGACTGGACTTTACCCCAAAATTCTTCATATAAAAACGGATATTGTGCAACATACTATTATAGGAGGGGGGGCGATAGGGGCTACTCCAACCGTGACCCGTGGACTGTGGGGGTCACAGAACGTCATGATAATACACTAGTTATGGGTAAAAAGCGTTTTTAGACTTAATTAAATCTTCAGATTCAGCTATACTAAATTTAGCAAATTAGGACATGAAAACCAAACCACATAGACATAGACATAACTATAGTGAAACGTCGTTTTGGACAACAATTCGCATACGGGGGTGGACACTGCATCTCATTGGAAATGGAGATCTGTACCAAATGAAGGAAGGTTCCACCCCAGCTCCCAGCACTTAAAATTTGTCTACGATCCCTACTGGCTCGGCTGGTGGCAAATGGAAGAGTATTACACGTGCTATACTTGTCCCGTTGCTGACTCTTCCTGTGCAACAAGCGTAACAATTTTTTACGTTTCAGCACTGCCGAATGCGATGCTGATGCAGAATTGGACAGATTGTTTAAAAACCTATGCGCACGAGAAACTGACAGTAAGAAATAACAGATTTTTATTCGGTTAAGATGATTTCAACATTCAGTACGAAGAAGTTGTGAACTTATACGGTACAGGGTCAGCGCTTGCTGAAAGTTGTAGAGAAATACGAAATCGTCTTGTTCGCATAGCGTTATAGTCAATTCATGTCAGTTCAGCTTCAGCTGGAAAATCTATGAAAAATACATCGTCTGTAACTCCTCGGTTTGCTGTGGCTTGCAATTAAATTGTTTATTTGCAATATTGTAAGTACGCGTAGACCTAGTCTATAGTATTTCGTTTTTGATTTGACTTTTTATTTGTGGTTTTTTTGTTGCAGCTGTTCGCTCACGGACATTTGTGATATTTGGCCGAAACTTGACTGTAGACAAAGCGTGTGGCGGCGTTCTGGATATTGAATTTGATAAACTCTGTGGTCAGGTTAGTTTCAGAAAAGTTTTAAATCTTTTGAGGATATCCTAAGTTACTGTATCAGTGCCGTTGGAAAGGAAATTTAATCTAGCCAAGGATATGAACCACAAGGGACAACCGTATTACCGAGACAGTCCATACATACTCGTGCGAGTTGGGCTGTAAACTGACATTGTTAACGTCCTTCTAGTTTTTTGTGGATGCTCGCGTTTAAAATTTGCAATATGAGCGAGTATTCGATGCCTAGTGCTTCCTAAGCCCAAACGGATGTTCACGAAACCCTTAGCCAATCAAAAAAGAGGTGTGCTAAGGATAGTGAGCGTTTAAAGTACATAGTAAAATGTATATAGTTTCGTGTTTAGGCCACTGGTGCGTCAGACTACGTTGCGCTCAGCCAAGTCTTCCACACCGTGGTCCTGCGTCACGTTCCCCGTTTCAATTTTCAGTCCCTCAGCGAAGCTCGTCGATTCATCACTCTGGTTGACACTTTGTATGAATATAAGGTAATGCGATTGACATCCTGGGTGGAATTCTAGAATGTTGATGAAGTGTGTTACTGATTAACTGATTAAGAGATGAACGCGCGTTTATCTGCAATTTTGTACCTGTATTTCTACGATACTATGTCGGATCACCTTAGCGATAAACATTTTTGACCTTTTAATAACTTTTTATTGTCCATAGCATTTTAATTCTTTCTCTTGGTGCCTGGTGGCACTGTGGTTTGTTTTTAAGTTCACTACGGACGGTAATATCCCGTTTTATACTGCGTCTTGTTCTTATCTGTGTAGTTTTATTCTTGATAACAGTACGAAAAGTATACTGGTTTTATTATCTCACGTACTTCACGTGCTAGTTCCTGTGAATGAGCAAGTACAAATTTCGTTAAGAGTCAAGAAACCTCAGTGCTTTTGTATTTATTTTATTCATCTAAGCCGCAACTAAGCCTGAGCCTAAGCCTAAGCCTAAGCCCAAAATAAAAATTCAGTCCTCAAACCCTGGCCTATCTTCAACAAATGCGCATTCACAGGAAATAGACGAAAGCTGTTGTCTCAAAGGTGGCGATTTCACTTGGAACAGTCCATGTATAAATTATCAATGTTATTTAAATTTATCAGAAACGTACTGTAATCAGAGTATAGGTTAGGTTATCGCCAAAATGACTTTCAGGTTCGCCTGATCTGTTCTGCCGAGGACCGCCCGGATGGATTGTTTCGATTCTCCGAGGGCAAATCAGAACTGATGATGGACCGACAACGGGCCATTATGGACGATTTGAATATCAAAGAGAAGGATGTAAGCAAGCCGAGCTGTTGTCGAATGTGAAATATGTGAAAAAATGGTAGACATTGATGATAATATTTTTTGCTTATTTCTTGTACTAGTTTACACGACGAAGGGTCATTATAGTATGATTTTTTTATTTTTAGCTGATTTTTTCATTTTGAAATTTAAGTGTAATTTAATTTTGAATCATTTATTTCAAAAGCTTTTTGGCTTTCTGTTTTAGGAAGATTCGAAAGCTAGTCTTTTCACTGGATCCGAAGAAGCCTTTGCTTATGATCGAACGCTGTCTCGCTTAATGGAGATGCAAAGCATGGATTACTGGAAACATAGAGAACCCTCGAACTAGTATTTTTTTAGTTGTAGACAGCAAAATTGTTCAGTTGTTTTTAATTCCAGCTTTCTAGGGCCAATTCATATGTTAGTAAGGCATAAACGATGTGAAATGACTTCATAAGAAGCCGGTTTCTTGTAATTGGGAGATTTTCTGCTTTATGCGCGTTTTTGAGCTACCAAGTACAAAGCGACTGGAAATTTTCTACTGTACATGCGTTTGAAACCTACTACTAAACTTCAAACTTCTCTCACTAAATGTTAAGACAACCTGGCGAATTGAATTGAAAATGAACTGGTACAATTTTGTTGTGGTCTGTTTTATAGATATTTTATTTATTTATGCAGTTTTGTTTTCCCACTGTCTCACCGTACGAGAATAAAGTCATTATCATTTTTTTGCTTCTGACTCAAGTTCTTGTCTACTAAAACCTGGTTCAATAGGTTATACTCATTGCTACCTAAGCTTTGTCCCTATTTTTGGAGTCACATGCAATATGCCCCATTTTGCTTGTGATTTGCGTAGGGAGAAGGACAAAAAGCAGGTTCTCAGTTTTGCTTAAGGACACATGAACAGTCTGCTTAATGATAGTGTCTAATCTTTTTACTGTGTTGGGCTAGTAATCACAAATTAGGCACAGGATAAGTATATAAACACTGTGAAAATATATAATATGAATCAATCCAATATACGGCCAAGGACACGACAAACTATTACAGTATGAGCTAGGCCTTGCAGTTGGTGTCGTATAACGTATTGGATGTCTCGTTGGATGGGCTCGTTTGTCGTTAGGTCCATTTTTTATTTCAACGTTTTTTTGCATATGTCTCATATACCATATACCATATACCTAGAGTATAGGAAAGTACAGCATAGCTACCGAGTAGTAGAAGTCAGAGACAGAGTAGCTGTGCAAATTCACGTTTAACTGCCTGTGTTATGGACTATGGTACCTTAAGATGGATGGCATCGACATTTACGTAAGCTCGAAACGATTTTCAGCAACCTCATTAGTGTTGTGACTCTGGGGCTGGGGAGTTGGCTCCCAAGGCACCGATCGTGCGTTAAGAGGCAATGCATGCATACGCACAGGCACTGCAGCGATTGGTCTCTTGGTTATAAGGCTTGTTTAGTATACGAATATGAACCTTTATACTGTACATATCAAGATACTCTTGTGTTTGCAGCCAAAATTGTTCGTACACGATCTAAGTAGTGTAGTATCGCTTTAACACACCGTCTCTCATGACTTGCGGTGGGTGTAGTGTAACTTCAAGGATCAACCACCGGTGCCAGTTTTAGACTGTTGCAATATATTGGAATCGAATTGGTCGTTGTTACTGTTATGTTTGGCAATTTTTAATTTGTTTCGTTTGGCTGTGGCACCTTCAGGGAAGTGTCGTAGTGGTCATGTTCGTAGACTAAGTTTTACTTGAACCAACCATCGTGAAAAGCTGTTATAGGTGTTAACTCAGACAGATAGACTAGACACTGACATCTTGATATCCAAGCGTGAATAGGGATTGCTGTACTCTGCATGTTTTGTGCATTTGCGATACCTTTTTTAGGCCTAGGGTTCAACCGATTCATTTAGATTTATAACGTGTGTGCATTGACTAATAAAACAGTACAACTGTGCAAGAATAAATTTTTGTAGTTTATCCAGTACATTGATTATTATCTTCAATAGTTCATATTTTTCACTGCGTAACAGTATTGCACTGGTCCTGGTGCATAATTTTAAATCAAATCCGCAAAACCCATTGATGAATATAGCCCTTGCGTGTTTTTCAGTTAATGAATTTAACTTTATTCTAACTGCGAGAACAGGTGCGCTTATGTCACATGTTTTCCGTTTTTTCGTTGTTTGTTTATGCTAAAAATCAGTGTAATTTTGCATTTTTTTGATGATATGCCACAGTGAAAAATAAATAAGCGAGGAAAACTTAATACGTAGGCACTGTCTACGCAATATACTGATGCGCTGCTAGTTACTGTAAAATTTACTGTATAAATTGTGTAGGAGTTCTGTTTTGTACAACAATAAACCACTGACAGTTTTCGACTGCAAACAAACTAGTTGGCGGCGGAAAATGTTAGTAGTTTGTTATTTGTACTTTCGACATGTTCTATGAAGACGTAGACGTGATATTCTATTTTTTCATTGTTCTTTTTCGCGTCCTGTAGTGTTGTACATTTTTTGAATGTAGAAAAACTTTTTTTAAAACCGAGTAACTGAGTATGTAAGTCTTGAGGGAGGGGGTTCAAAAATTAGTAGGCTCAGGGGAGGGGTCGGATGTCGCTATGTCACTACGGGGGTGCGTGGTCCCCAAAATTTTTGTTCTGTCACTTGTTTGCTTGCCTTTCATTCCAAATGTGTAATTTGCATTTGTGAGCGAGTTAACGTGTATATATGAATATAAACTTGAGATTTTTTGTTGTGATAAAAATGTGCAGTTGATTTAGTTGACTTTAGTACGAGATGTTTTAGTCAGTTTGGATTATGACGAAAAAAGTACATCCCGATGGAAAACAGTCCGATACCGAAGAATACGAACCAAACGATTTGGAAGGAGAAAAGGGTAAGTCGGGAATAATAAGGAACAGTGAAAATAAAAAGATTAAGTCATATTGTATATTGGTGGACCATCTTACTATCTTATAATTCCCCGTGTTCCAGAACTAGAGTTTGCGGATGAAAAATTATTAACGGTTTGTGGTAGGGACGTAGAACTTTCGTTGAGACAGATCACCAAATGTTTGAAAAATTTCGCAATCACGTTTTGATTTTTGATACAATATTATTAAAACATTTAGATTTTATTAAATGAAAATAATATGTTAAGAGGCAGTCAGATAGTAATTATAGCTCTTTGATCCGATAGTAAGATGAGAGCGTTACGACTGATGTACGTATTCCAAGCAAAATGAGGAACACTCATGTCTCGTTATTAATGATAATATTCAATGTCAACCAATTAAAGAGTGGTCTATTTATTTTCAGGGGTCTACGATGAGAAGCCTTGTTCCTGGCTTCATTGGAACTGTATCGAATTACCGCTCAACAAATTCTCATACAGATACGCCCGCTTTGTCGGTCTGCACCCGTGGCCGTTTGTGATTTTTCCCTTCGTTGTGTGCGTGGCATTTATCGCTGGCATTTTCATGCGTCGTGTGGAGCTGGACCCCGAAGTCCTTTACAGTCCACAAAATGGTCGATTTTTGCGAGAGCGCGAGATAATTCATCACTATTGGCCTGATTTGGAGGGAATTTATTTTCCGAGTAAAACAGTGGTTGATAAGCGACAGATTTCGGTTGGTTTTTGTTTTGAATTGGATCCAGCGGTAAAAGATGACCCTCCGTTAGGTATTTAAAGGGATTAACGGTAGCTCAGCATTGGCCCAATAGCTCAAATGGGTAGATCACTGGTGTCAGATGCAGAGGTGGGTGGTTGGAATCCTCCCTGAGTCATTCTGATGCTGATGTTGTCTAGTAAGGATCCCCCTCTGCTTCATTACACAGGGATACTCAACACGACTAGGCACTCAGCTTTTTTAATAAGGTGTACGACACTCGTCTATCGTAAATAATTCACTGAAACGGTGCTCCGGCCGCAATAGCCCTGCTATTGCCTTATTTCAGGATGTTTGCATTTCAGACCCCCTTGGTGTTTCAGAATGACTCTTTCATGAATGGCTGCTATGAATTCAAATATCATAGGGCTTTCTTGGCCGGAACATCGTTCAAGCCGATTAGCTAGGGGCCAATTCCTAAAATGGATTAAACGGATCAGATTAAAATTTGTTTTGCCAGTAAACTCATGACATCGTTTATTATTTCATACGAAATTTGCGATAGAAATTACTTGTACCACTTCCCGCTTGTGCATTGTGCACAAAATTTTATAGTCTACCTCAACATCGAGATAAGTTATCAGGCAAACAAATTTTAATCGAATCCGTTTAATTCATTTCAGGAATTGCCCATACGATAGGATAGGCTTTCATACTATTTTCGATTATAGAGTCATTGGTTGGTTTTCAGTAAAGCAAAGTAAAATTGAGACCTTAATAGCCGTATTTTCAATGTCGTTTAAACATAAGAATAATTTATGACAATTTAGTATTCAATAGTACATAAATTTGGACCCACATATATATATAATATATATATATATATATATATATATATATATATATATATATATATATATATATATATATATATATATATATATATATATATATATATATATATATATCTGTATATATACTATCATAGTGGCGACGAATCGGAGAATATTCTAAACGCCCCTTATTTGGATCACGTCAAAGAGCTAAATAACTATATCAGCAGTCGGATGGCGATATACGTGAAGGGAAAGAAGTATAAATACACAGATTTGTGCATGAAAGACAGAGACTTTGAGTGTTATCAGAATGTTATCATTCAGTACGTTGAGGAAAAGTGGACACTCAACAGGCAGACACTCACTTATCCTGCCGCATATTTTGGTGACCGCAAGGTTTATCTTGGCTCAACGTTGGGTACGTTCTAAATTAATTTCTAAGGCTTTGGTTTGGGAGGAGTTTTTAAAGTGGTAAACTTAGGGTCGAGTCATACTCACAGCCTTACGCCATAAGCTTATCTTATACACTATTCTATTCGTATTGTTGGCTTATTAATGGCGTATTAGTGGTATGTTGAACAAATTGATGGTGCAGGATGCACCCGAATGCACATGCAGGCTTTTATGAAACCTAATAACAAGGAACTCTAAGCTATAGTGATTTTAAGACAAATTATACATTTTTAATTTTGCGGACAAATTTGGTCAAATAGAGTCGTATCGGAAATTTATGCCACTAGGACCACGATAACCAAAGGGGAATGGGTGTACCGCTTGTGTATAGTTTCAGTCGGACAAAAATTTGGAGGGAACCGTTATTTACACAAAGTAATTACTTCTGTTATATTAGAAATTTTATGTATTTTCTGCTTTTTTAGGCGGAGTCCGCATACGTGATGATGGTTCGAATATTGTGATGTCGGCGGAGGCGTGGTTTATGCTGTGGCAGCTTTCCTACAACACTCCAGAAAAAGACGAACTAGCTAGATTATTTGAGGAAGAATATGAACGAACTATGCTGAATTATCAAATTCCAGATATGAACATTACCTTTTTTCGAGGCGATACTTTGAAATGGGAATTGGACAGAAATGCCGTCTATCTAATGCCCAAGTTTTCAATTACCTTCATTGTGGTCATTACGTTCAGTATTCTAGGAAGGTAAGTATATGTAGAAAGAAAAGTGATCTCTTTAGTCTTTAGTACTGAATGTCATATTCTTCCTTATTGTGTTTCACACAGGGTAGATTCTCAAGGAATCTTTATGCGTCCCTAGAAAATTCCTTTCGTTCTCTATGCGTGTCCATTGGGAACGACTTGGCGACGCGTGGGGAGCCTCAGGGGGAAATTCCCTTGAATATCCACCTTGTGTGGAACAGGCTTTATGGGTAGTTGGAATACTTTTGTCATAACTGTTGGACTGTTCGCAGGTCTCTTTCTACATTACCAATATGAACTCATTTTGTGGATCATGTATAGGTCTTGTAGATCATGTGTTGACATTGAAGATTATGTGTAGACCTTTGGGAAAATTGTAGATTTTGTAGAAAATGCGTAGACAGATCATGTGTAGACTTATAGAACATGCGCAGACCTTTTAGATTATGTGTAGACCTTGTAGATCATGTGCAGAACTTGTAGATCATCTGTAGACCTTGGTGTGTTTCAGCTCCGTGCTGGCGTTTGTGCCGGTGTTTCCATTCGTGGTGGCGGACTGGGTGCTGACCAAGGCCATGGTGGCGGCCTGGAGTTGTCTGATGGGCGGGATGGCCTGTGCTGTGTCCATCGGCATGTTCGGCTACACCGGAATACCCTGGAATAATATTGTGCTCATTATGCCCTTTTTGGTCATATGTAGGTTTTGTAATACTTTTACCGACATTAGCAACTATGATTAGCATTCTGGTAATACATAGTAGGGTAGAGTATGACACTATTACTTATTCTAACTAAATAGCGTAGACGATGCTTCGGTCGAACAAACGACATGAGAGGTGATGTGTACGTCGTATCACCCCCCCCCCCCTTGAAATCAAGAGCGGCCTTAGTGTCACGCATAAGAAATATAATAAGTGTGGTTGGTAGCGCCGCCTAATGTTTTGATGCGCCTGTCTGTTTCAGCCATCGGTGTGGACAACATGTTTCTGTTGGTTGGTTCCTGGAAAGCCACGGATCCGACCATCCCCGTGGAAGACCGCATGGCCATCTCAATCTCTCGCGTGGCGGTCTCCATCACTGTCACAGCGCTGACCGACGCTATCAGTCTGGCTGTGGGCACTTTCACCAATTTGTTTGGTCAGTTTAGATGTGAAAACCGGTGTCCTAGAACGGCAGAGGGTCGAGCAATTGATTGTGTATCGCTTGTTGTTTCGTGAAGGTTATAAAGTATGTAGCAGATTTTTGGACAACTGCCCAATTTAGCGCAGTTGCTCCTAAAATTTATCTTCTTATTTTATACGGTCATGTGAGAAGTGAAACACTCATGGTGGATGCATAAAGGCGGTCTTAGTTTAGTATTGCTAAACGGAGTCTAACGCATCTATCAAACATATTGTAATACGTGTACAATTTCGTTATGTTGTTCTAATTTACTGAAATAGAACGCCTTAGACTTGTTTTAACGTTAGACGGCCTTTATGGATTCCACCCTCAGCCTTTAATTGCACCAGTGTTGTTGTATATGAGAATGAGGGCTTATGAGACTTATGGGCTGTGGACGTGGTGTAATGGATAGCACTCTTTTCGTCGACACAAGCGATCCGGGTTTGATTCCCGTCGCCTCCATTTCTTTCCTTTATTCGAAATTGGGGCATCCTCTCTCTTTCAACACAGTAATAATAATAACAAGCTGGTCTGCCGAGTGAGAAGTGGTCAAATTGTGATGTCTGAGTGTCAATATTCCAGAGGAAATATTAAACGCGGCCATTATCTGTGGATAAAATCATTTTTAAACAACCTAACTTTACACAATACAGACAAATTTACTGTTCCGGGGGGTGGGAAATTTACACCTGGGTAATTTGCCTGAAAGCCTCTCAAACAGCAATAATTGGTGAATTTTATACAGGTTTTCAAGTTAAAATTTCAAAACATTTACGTTAATAAAAAATGTTAGATTCTCATCGAGATTCGAACTCGAATAACTAGATTAGGAGTCCAGAGAGTGCTAACCGTTGCACTAATGAGAACCTGTTAGAAAGAAGCATAAGTTAACTAATGTACACAACTTCTCTGTGTGCGACAGAGCTGCAGCTTCACATGCATAATCTAAGATTTGATTAGTGAAAATCTAATCAACGCAATTTGATAAAACATTCACGATAACATCAAATACAGTCGTTTTGCTGATACAGTTGCTCTGCTGATTAGCTCCATGACAAATTTTTGTTGTTTTAATGCCTTATCAGCGACCGGTTGGCTCAGTTGGTTGAGCTATGGATTCAGAATCCGAATGTTAGTGGTTCGATCCCACTCCGGCGCTTTCAGTTTTGCACTTCGATGCGAGAATTCTGTCATGGCTGAAAAGCCAACTCGTAATAGGTAGGTAAATGCAGAGGTAGATAGAAGACGGGAGGTGCCTGCCTTTCTAGTGTTAATTAACACTAGAAAATTGACCTGCCCGAAATAACATAGGAAAAGGAGAATCTGAATATAGTATATACGCGGCCCCTGAGGGGGCCGCATAATAAGTAGTTTAGGGTTGAAATGGATAAGTATACGTGGTAGAAATATTTTTTGATAGTATTCTTACTCAATTCAGATAGTCAAGTCAACATACGTAAACGAAACGAATATCGTATGTTTCTCTGGGTATATTACTCCATAACAACTTTTTTGTTTCAGCTGTGCGTATTTTTTGTATGGCAACTTCGTTGGCCATAATCATAACATTCCTGTTCCAAATCACGGGTCTGTTTGGCATCATCGCCCTTTACGGTCGGCTAGAGGCTGCCAGACGCCACAATGTGTTTTTATCCAAAGTCATCCCCATAGAAGATTGCAGTAAGTTTGGTTATTGTTGTTTTGCGGAACTTGTATGTGTAAGGTATTAGTTTGCCATCATTAAAATGTATTGAGATAACTAAAACTAGAGTAAAATTACATTTAAATCACGTTCTGCTACTGTTTGGGTTCGGCATTCAATAAATAAATGAAATGTCTCGTTGATAAAGAAAGATAAATAAGATAAAGCAGTGTGATTTAGCTTTGAGCCCTGTTTTTTATTGTCTGCTGGTCTGTTTGCTCCATATCGGTACTCGAAATCGTGTTCTTGCTTCTACTGAATGCTATTGGAAAATATATCTAGCTGTTTTTTGCTTTCAGAATCAGCCTCCGTTGCGGAACGTGTGTTGTTGCTGGGCACTGTATCGGCGGACCACGGGAAAGATCGTCAGTCTATGTCTCGACGTATTTTCTACCGCTTCGGTCGATTCCTCATGACGACGCCCATGAAAATTATCACCGTGATTTGGTTTGGCGTCTATTTGGGGATTTCGATCTACGGCTGCACGGCCTTACGCGAAGGTCTGCGGCCGTCCAATTTGGTCGTTGACGATTCATACGCCGCGCCGCATTTCGCTAATATGGAAAAGTATTTCTGGAAATACGGCACGGAGTTGCAAATTATCGTCAGCAATCCGCCGAAACTGCCTGAAAATAAAGCCGAAGTTTACCGAATTGCCGAAACGTTCATGAACACCAGCCATACTCTGGGATATGAAGGCTTGCAGCTCTGGCTGGAGAGTTTCGAAGACTGGCTCGAATGGTCCAAAGAGTATCCCGAGGGAACTCTGAATGAAACAAATTACTATGATGTGGTTCATAGATGGGCACATTTAAGTAAGGTTTAGTACATATCATTATCAAGAGTACATAATAGTGTCTCACTCTATTTATTTCTTCTAAATAGAGTGAGACACTATTACGTATTGTTATTATGCATGTAACAGCGAAAAATTGTGCGTACCCCCCCCCCCCCTTAGTGGTACCCTTTCCCCTAATAGCCTACTAATTTTAGACCCCCTCTTACTAGACTGACTCTATCTTTACCTTCTTCTGGGCAAAAAGCAACGATGTTGACAATTTTTGGCAAAAATTAAGTAAAAATGGCTTCCATCAAGAGCCCATTTTTAGGTGTAAAGTGCAAACATATTTGTTTAATTGCTAAAATAAACTCACTAAAAAAACTTTGGCCGAACATTTTTTGCACACCGGGACCTTCCCCCGCTTTTGTATGTCTAGTCCTAGTGGAATCCCCTCTTTCGGCTGGGACGGAATATTTTCGAAAAGGGCTACCCCCCATCCCCCAGCTATATGTGTGGTAAGTATATGTACCAGGATTGTCAATATCCGGGACTCAGGTTACAAGTGTTCTGTTTTCTTCAAAAGTTCTTCCAGACTAAGAACGAAGTTTAGCTTTTAGTTTAGTTGGTGAATACTTTTTAGTTTCTGTGTTTTGGAGTATCTGTATTTTTATGAAATATTTATTTTGTTCTTTTTAGCAAAGTATTCCTATTGGCTGCCAGATTTACACTTTGCCTCTGAAGACAATAACACAGTGGACGCGTATAGATTCACTCTGGGAATGAAGAATTTTCAGACGCCATACATTCAGACCAGATTCACTCAGAAAGTCCGAAAAATCGCCGAAGATATCCCCCACTACAATGTTTCAGTCTACTGGATTTATTGGCAGTTCGTGGATCAGTATATGCTTATTTTGCCCACCACCCTGAAAAACATAGCCATAGCCCTTAGCTCAGTGATTGTGGTTTGTATGACTCTAATTCCCCACCCCCTTGTGTCTGTTTGGGTGTCCGCAGCCGTTGCTTCCATCGATACAGGAGTGATAGGCCTGATGACTCTGTGGGGGGTGAACTTGGACAGCATCAGTATGATAACGATTATCATGAGCGTCGGTTTCAGCGTGGATTTCGCTGCACACATTGCCTACCATTTTTCGGTCAGCAAGGAGCCAGACTACGACAAGCGAGCGGCGGAAGTTTTGAGTGTTTTAGGGTGGCCGATTGTGGAAGGAGCATTTTCGACCATTTTCGGAGTACTGACTATGTCCAGAATTGCAGCGTATATGGTGAAGACATTTGTGAAATGCTCTATACTTGTGATGTTGTGTGGGCTACTGCATGGACTTGTATTTTTGCCCACATTTTTGGTACTTTTTTACAAACTGTTGAAGTATTTCCAAATTAATGTGATGTCATCTTAGAATATAACTAGAATTGTATTTGTTAAGTTGTATGGTAGGTAGTTGTTAGGTATACACAGTTTGCATACAGAAATATCCCTAAATCTGAAATTGTAGGTTGTCAGTTGTCACTTATCAGTTAACAGGGGTACGGGTACATAGCGCCTTGGTGTAGGTCTAAAGTGTACAGCTATGCCTAGAATACAGAATTGGTTAATTTATTTCCTCTGTGTTCTAGCTGTCAAGCAAATTTTCTTCTACTTTCAAATCGTAGTATTGTTATTGAATGTTCATGGCGGTTTTATGTCGTAAAAAACTATCCGGAGCTTTTTTACTTGAATATTTTATATTACGCCTATCCACACTTCTATTAACTTATATTTACTTAAACTTTGCCCTTTCTTATCGTCATTTTAAGTCGCTACTGCTGAACCGTTTTAATCCAATTCTGTTGTTATTTTATGATTAGCCGCTGTAATTTCTAATATCAAACAAAAACATTATTGTATGCGTGTTGCTTTTGTTAAATATTAGTTTATTGTGTTGATTTATTTTTCTATGTATAATTTAATTATTTTTGTTGACTTATATTCTGCATATTGTGTCTACGTGTAACATTGGAACAAATGTCGTCCTACAGTAATTACTTGTTCTCTTATGAAAAATAAAGTTGTGCCATTGTTTTTTTAGAGAACGTACTGCTGTTGCGTAGTCATCTTAATTGAGGAATGTTTTTTGTGCTGCAGCTTCTACTGCTTGGGCTGCTCCGCTTACACACTTTTTGCCTATTTATATAGTAAATTCACTGATGCATGCAACGAAGACGAAGCCAAAAATGCACCTTAATTATTGTTCTGTAATGTACCTAGTGGTGCCCTACTGGAGCAACACTGATGAAAATAAGCAAAATTGCCTAACCTAAATTTGAACATTGGTAGATCCCCTTCTTCACGCTTTTTTTGTGCCTCTTACTGCTTCCTACTTATTTTTTTCTATTTCTTATATCTGCCTAGAGAGAAGAGAATCGGAACCTTCGCCTCAAAAATATTTGGCAGATAAAATTGCTTTCCGAGTCGCCAGTTTTATAAACTAAATAAACTTTGTAAAATTTCTTGAATACCAATAGTCTTGAATACAGGTTGTATTGCACAAGTAAATTTAAGAAGTAAATAATCTAAAAGAAAGCTGTACAGTGTACACCCAGTTTTTCAAAAAATAGAATGCTCAGTTGAGTTAAGTTCACAAGAGGATTACTGATTAGGTATGTAATGTGGAGTACAACTCATCAAAATCATACATAGTGACTCATAGTTAGTTACTTAAATCCCTAACGAGCGTCACTTTAAGCTTATAGCGGCCATATGCTGATTTTATCAAACTCAATAAACTCACAAATCAACGCCCTTTAATCGTGAAATAGATTAAAGAGGGTAATTTTAAATTTCAAATGTGCCGTTTCAAAGCGTTCCAGATTTGAAATGGCTGGAAACTTAGATTATGCTGTTGTTTTGTAACTTACTTTCCTACACAGATGATACTTGTTGAGTGTTAAGATTTTTCATTCTTTCCCAATATTAAAATTTGTGTAAAAAGTAGGTTTCCAATATTAAAATTTGTGTAAAAAGTAGGTATTTATGTGAATGTCAAAAAGATTATCTTATTTTAAATTATTGGTTATTTTTGTTCATACCTATATTTAAAACTTTTTCCCCGTATCGGTTATCATCAAAAGTTATCATTTAGTAACAATACGCATTTTGCATACTTATATCATTTTATTGAAGCATTGTGCTTAAAGCAAAGTTCACAATATGTCCTAGAGTAAACTGAAAAATTAACGATTGCATAAAAGAAAGTTTTTTGAAAACTTGCGTGTGTTAAAGGAAAATCCGCCCCCTGGACACTAGGAAAACGTGTCCGAGGGGCCGTTTTTTATGTGACACCGGTTATTTTTGCAGACGTTGCCAGAATATTCATTCGTTAACCATTCAATATTCATTATGTTTTCACAAATTTACTGAACTAGAATTGAACAGTTAGGTAGTTATTAACTTTTTACCACTATCTTGTCGCTTATCAATATTATCAGCAGCTAGATATCTACAAAAGTGTGTTAGGCCCGCACTAGGCGCGATTTACAATCCCCCTCAAGTTAAGAAGGGGAATCTGTAGTTATTGGCGCCAACTTGTTTTTTACAGTCAGTAAGTTTATGTGCGTGACCATGTGCTAATTTGTAAGTAAGCTCAATTAACGTCACACTTTTCTACATTTTTAAATGTTCAAAGCCTTATCAGCAAAGCAATGAATTCATCATGCGACCGCTCTTATAGTCATGGTCTACCGCTTTGCACATTTGTCAAGCGATTAGCCACGGTTGTTGGAGGTCCAAAGAGTTACCCTATCAGCAGGCCGTAAATGGAACTTTAATGACTTGCTTCTGAACACCCCCTCAGTTGTAGACCCGAGCCAAGCTTCTGTGACTGCGCGTTTTCCCCTAGCTTATATGCTCAGTAGCTTCTCTACCTTACATATAAATGTGGTGTGCTCTTGATATGATCATGCTGCCTTTAGTAGCTATATTATAGACAGGCGGCTGCCTATTCAGCTTTTTCTATGATTTTTTTCTCGCTTAGAGGCCTTTTGCTAGTATTAATTTTTCAACATATGTTGGCTGGAAAAATTTATTTTGAAAAATTTCATGCTTTAAACCGGAAAGAAACATCTGAGTGCTTCACATTTACAAATTCTGCTAGATTTTCTGCTTTCAAGAGTGGTTTTTTAGTAGAAACATTTTGTTTGTTTTTCCTACCAGAAAGTTTCTTACATTGATTTGAATGTCTGCTTTCATTTGTTCGGATTGAAATGCATTTTTATTCGGTCGGAAGTTTATGTGTATGCTACGTAATGACAAAGTTTCTGTGAATAGGTGTACATTACTTTGTGTATAATGCGTACAGTTTGACTAGATAATTTGATTTTTAATGAACTGTGTAATATACAACCAAACCTCGCTGTAATAGACTTTATGAGCAGTTCATGAACAAGAAGAAAAATTTAGATATACTTTTGGTATCAGTTTCAGTGCATAAACTAAATTGTCTGTGCATAGCCGCTGAGGTGGCCGCACAAAAATTCGCACAAAATACTTTGTTTCACCTATTTTTGTGAAATAAATTGGACAAAATCCTGCGAAAATGGAACAACTTTGGACAACTTCATTGTTCTCTTTATAAAATATATTTCTGATTTAGCGAATCGCATTTATATTTTATACTAATGATTATGTATAAAATTAAAGCACACTCGTACTAAGGAAATTTTATGCGAATTTTCTGTACAGCACTTCTTCCCACAGTCACAACGCTTGTGGAATATTGACAGGTTACAATACAACATTATGCTTTCGGTGTGTTGTGTGGTAACATTTTAATAGTCATAGCTGACGTTACAAAGTTTATCATTGGGTGATCACGAAGCTTTATGTATACTGGTTATCTTCTTTAGAACACGAACTATTACTTCTGCTTTCTCATGCGTGTTACAATTTATGTATTAGAAACTTCGAACGTCCAACACTGTTTTTTTGGTCAATTTACATTAATTTTGTGTAATTTTGAGCTGTTATTTTGTCGTTATATAAATTTCATCAGCTTGGTTTTTTACCAGTTGACTCTTAATGATCAATTTTCACGTTAAACGTAAAAAGAACAATTTTCACGTTAAACGTAAAAAGTAACAAAGTTTTTTGAAAACTTGGCTACTATGTTTTCAAGTTTTCCGATGCGTCTTGTTTTTTAATTTTAAATTTGGTGATTTCATGTGACCAATTGTCAACCCCTCTGCTTGCAATGATATCAAAGCATGGAGTTTAAAATTGTAGGCGCATTGTAAATTTTTGACTAAAACGTAAAATTACATCCACAATGACTGTTTTTGCAAACAAAATTTTCCCTATTTATGTGTAAATATGGCCTTTAATGTCTAGCCTCTAACATTTTGCAAAAGCCACATTTTTGTATTATAGATTTTTTTCGTGCCATCGGATTAACTTTTGCTTTAGCTTTCTATTCCTTATTATGTCGCAATATTTTATTCAATCGGTCGTCTGTTAATTAGTTTTCCATTTTTATGCTGTTTTAAATAAATGTCTTCGAAGGTACGTAAATAATGCCGATTGTTGAAAACGGTGCAGACTGCAGATTTGCATTTGATTTCAATAGCCTATTTATACCTAAATTCCAATATTTATTTTTTGGTTTCATGGTTTTTTGTTGTTTAACCTAGGTTAGTTGTTTCTGTTTTTCATCTGTAAATGAATGCAGTACCGACCAAAATTATTTGCTATAGACAATGGAGTCAAAGCGGAATTGGAGTCGCTGCAGTTTAAGTACATATATAGTAACTATATACTGTAACTTCAGAATCAAGTGACTCCGACTCTGTTCCCGCCAGAGAAGTACAAATGAGACATTAGTAAGGAAAATCTAGTCATTGCTGTCATAGGACGTATCAAATTAGCTAAATTATCTTTTGTTATTTTGTTGCCCAATGCTTTTGTTTGTTAAATATTTTTTGTCATTCAGGTTGAATCGCCGAGTGACCATCTTCTCCATAAAGCAGCTGCTTCCGGCAACATTCCTCTGCTCAGGCGGGTCCTGGACAGCGGAAGGGTTCACGTGGATTGCCAAGACGAAGTACGAAGTAGTTGAATGTTTGAGCGTCGGCGTGTATTGCATCAGGTGGAATATCATTATTCACACCCAGGCGCTTTCATTTTCATGTATCACCAACTGAATAACACTGTAACCCGGTGACTGTTAGTAGCAAATGCAAAGGAATTTACTAAGTACACCCGTATGCAGATATAGCTGTAATTGTGACCTCTCTTGCCGGATAACGTCGTGATAGTATACAGATACAGCCGTGATGGTATACAGCCGTCATGGTATACAAAAAGTGCAACCAAAGCAGAAGCGCACCTGTGTTTACATAGTAGGTCGTGATAATAAACAAAAGCACTTTTGCCTTTTGAAAGCTCCCTTCTTTCTACTCTCTACTAAATAACTAATTTCATAAATTCTTATTTTTCTTATTCTAACCCAAAATACACATTGATTAATTTTAACTTGTCTTTTTATAACAAACAATAACAATAGAATAAGCGCAATAACTTAAATACTATTCCTTTTTATCCATACGCTTATACCATCACGTCCTATGACAGCAATGACTAGATTTTCCTTACTAATGTCTCATTTGTACTTCTCTGGCGGGAACAGAGTCGGAGTCACTTGATTCTGAAGTTACAGTATATAGTTACTATATATGTACTTAAACTGCAGCGACTCCAATTCCGCTTTGACTCCATTGTCTATAGCAAATAATTTTGGTCGGTACTGCATTCATTTACAGATGAAAAACAGAAACAACTAACCTAGGTTAAACAACAAAAAACCATGAAACCAAAAAATAAATATTGGAATTTAGGTATAAATAGGCTATTGAAATCAAATGCAAATCTGCAGTCTGCACCGTTTTCAACAATCGGCATTATTTACGTACCTTCGAAGACATTTATTTAAAACAGCATAAAAATGGAAAACTAATTAACAGACGACCGATTGAATAAAATATTGCGACATAATAAGGATTAGAAAGCTAAAGCAAAAGTTAATCCGATGGCACAAAAAAATCTATAATACAAAAATGTGGCTTTTGCAAAATGTTAGAGGCTAGACATTAAAGGCCATATTTACACATAAATAGGGAAAATTTTGTTTGCAAAAACAGTCATTGTGGATGTAATTTTACGTTTTAGTCAAAAATTTACAATGCGCCTACAATTTTCAATTCCATGCTTTGATATCATTGCAAGCAGAGGGGTTGACAATTGGTCACATGAAATCACCAAATTTAAAATTAAAAAACAAGACGCATCGAAAAACTTGAAAACATAGTAGCCAAGTTTTCAAAAAACTTTGTTACTTTTTTACGTTTAACGTGAAAATTGATCATAAAGAGTCAACTAGTAAAAAACCAAGCTGATGAAATTTTTATAACGACAAAATAACAACTCAAAATTACACAAAATTGGTGTAAATTGACCAAAAAAACAGTGTTGGAAGTTTTATCTACCTCGAAGTTTCTAATACATAAATTGTAACACGCATTAGAAAGCAGAAATAATAGTTCGTGTTCTAAAGAAGATAGCTAGTATACATAAAGCTTCGTGATCACCCAATGACAAACTTTGTAACGTCAGCTATGACTATTAAAATGTTACCACACAACACGCCGAAAGCATAATGTTGTAACCTCTCAATATTCCACAAGCGTTGCGAGAAGAAGTGCTGTACAGAAAATTCGCATAACCTTAGTACGAGTGTGCTTTAATTTTATACATAATCATTAGTATAAAATATAAATGCGATTCGCTAAATCAGAAATATATTTTATAAAGAGAACACTGATGACGTTGTCCAAAGTTGTTCAATTTATGTGAAAATATGTGAAACAAAGTATTTTGTGCGAATTTTTGTGCGGCCACCTCAGCGGCTATGCACAGACAATTTAGTTTATGTACTGAAACTGATACCAAAAGTATATCTAAATTTTTCTACTTGTTCATGAACTGCTCATAAAGCCGATTACAGCGAGGTTTGATTGTATATTACGCAGTTCATTAAAAATCAAATTATCTAGTCAAACTGTACGCATTAAGCCCGGTTCATACTCGTCCTTAAGGACTGTCCCTGTCCTTAAGGTTTGTCCCTGTCTTTATAAACGTCCTTTTCCCTGTCCCTAAGCTGCGATTGATTCATACTTGTCCCTAAGCAGCTTAGGGAAAGTCGTTAAGCAGCCATAAGGACTGTCCCTATGTCCCTAAGCAATGTTGAGCAATGTTCTACTTTTTCCCTGTCCCTAAGCAACTCGGCCAATCAAAATACGGCAGTTACTACATGTGACACCAAGAACATGTGAACTCGACTACTAGTGAAAGAATGTCGTGGGCCTGTGTTGCGGTA
Organism: Trissonchulus sp. WLG1_4; assembly: GCA_030248245.1. NCBI lineage: Eukaryota > Metazoa > Nematoda > Enoplea > Enoplida > Ironidae > Trissonchulus > Trissonchulus sp. WLG1_4. The sequence goes on along the minus strand of JASANF010002603.1, from coordinate 2,450 downwards.
TTAATTCCATCGTTATTTTTGGGTTATTTAACACATTTTTGCGTGAAAAACATTTGGTTTTCAATTTTTAAGCCAACCTGAAATATACTATAAGTTCATAAAGATGTTCTGGTGCCTTGGAAGTCGAGTGGTTATGATTTTTTGCTTCTCAACCTATCGATCAGAGTTCGAATCCCATGTTCGAAATTTTGAATTTTCTTTTTATTTCAGCCCATAAATAGGGTTGATAACTTTTTCAAGGTACTTTAAACAAAATGCAGTTGATCCAATGACGTTTGGGCATTAGTTCATGTGAGAATGACTATTCTTTTGTCCTCAAGTAGTATGAATCAATTACCTCTAAGGACAGGGACAAGGACATTCCCAATGGACCTTAGGGACATTTCTTAAAGACAGGGACAAAGCATGAGGAGTGAGGACACAGGGACAAGGACACCGACGGACAGGGACGAGGACAACAGTAGTATAGAGTACCCATTTCGCCCCCGGTTGAGGACGGGGACGGGCCCAGAATTTTGGGCCGGCCCAGAATTGGGGACGCTCGGGCTTAATCTGCCTAGAATTGGGGACGCTCGGGCTTAATCTGCCTAGAATTGGGGACGCTCGGGCTTAATCCGGCCCTCCATGGGGTACCGGATAAGATATCCCGCTTAATCCGGCCCTCCAATAGGGTACCAGATAGGATATCCGTCTTAATCCGGCCCTCCAATAGGGTACCGGACAAGATATCCCGCTTAATCCGGCCCTCCAATAGGGTACCGGATTAGATATCCCACTTAATCCGGTCCTCCATGGGGTACCGGATTAGATATCCCGCTTAATCCGACCCTCCAGTTCGGTAACCCTGTAGATTTCGTCCCGACTGGTACTTCATGTAATAATATGTTATGTCTTGTTTGCTTACGCATTTTTCGTTCAGTATAGTGTACATACTTTGTTTTTGAATATTGCGCCACGCAGTTATTATAAACCATACCAATTTATATGCCCAGTTGTACTTTGCCTTACTTTTACGTACTATAAATATTATAATAACGTATTGATGAAGTGTAATGCTTCAAAAATGTATAAATTGCCATCTAGTGTGTATATAAACCAGGCTAAAAATTGTTAATTACTGAAGTACCATCAAGCAAATTGTAATTTTACATTAACTAACATACGGACGCTTATATCTTTGGCTAAACAATACTTAGCGCACCCAAACTTGGTGTGTATGTAGTAGGTACTTACCTGTAAATGTTATATCTCAACCAACCCCATTTGACCACTGGTCACCTTGGAACCGTAACTAACTAACATACGGCTCCAATAGGGTACCGGATAAGATATCCCGCTTAATCCTGCCCCCCAATAGGGTACCGGATCAGATATCTCTATTAATCCAACACTCCAATAGGGTACGGCCTAGATTACTCTGCTTGTCAGACCATTCGGTTTAGTACCCAATTTAAAGAACTACAAAGTTTAATTACGCTATATAAATCATTGCTATAGGCCATTTTTGAGGCTCTGTAACTCGACAATGTGATCTGGTATAGAAAAGTTGTTGAACATTCAGAGAGAACTTTTTGCATTCTTTTACGTCATGTGTTTAATATATTTTTAGCAACTGTGGATTCTCGGCCAAATGGAGTGCCATTAACGATTTCGGACAAATTTTATAAATCATTGTCAGATGCCATTTTCGAGGTTCTTTAACTCATCAATATGACCAGATACAGACAAGTTGTTGAACATTCACGGAGAACTTTTTACAGGCTTTCACGTGATGTATTTAGTTTATTTTTAGCTACTCCAGATTCTCCGCCAAATGGAGTGCCAATCACAGTTTTGAACAAAGTCGAAAAAAGTTGATTTTTCCCAAGTTTGAAAATTCATATCCGGACACGTAGTACTACGTATTAGCTGTAACTGGCATTGTTGGTAAACTATCTACCAATCTTTAGGAATATGCATTTACCTACGTCGTATCTATGTTCAACTTCTTAGAAAATGGAGGGCCATTTGGTGAGGGTAAGGGGGACTTTTCAAAAAACGTCAGATTTCAAACTCTTATTTTAGCGGTTATAGTGAAGCTAAACCTTGAAAATTTGGTACGGTGAAAGGCTAACGTATGAAGCTTAAAATATATAACGATGGAGGTCACTGACCACTGGTCAGCGATTTCGCAAATTTTTTAGTCAGTGGAGACAAAAGTGTCATATCTCAAACTAGGGATATTGGATTGCAACGAAATTTCACACGTGCAATGACCAAATATAGGTCTATATACCATGTGGTATCTGTGTGATTTTATTTAAGAAACACTAATTTGTGATCCATAAAACTTTGGCTTCCTTGGGGTGCAAAGATATCAATTTTGGCTTGAACCAGTGAGATGAAATGCAGCGTGGATAAAGATAAATATGTTGGCAAGGCACTTGCAAAATTTGAAACTAATCGGCTAT
>JASANF010002600.1:0-19225 GCA_030248245.1 Trissonchulus sp. WLG1_4 | reverse complement strand
AGAGAACTTGAGTCTGGACCCACTCGTGGACCCAAAAAAAACCCTGGATCAGATAGTGTATTACACCACTAAATGCAGCATAATATACTTGTGTAGACATGCAAATGCAGTGTAATGTACTCATGTATACATGCATAGGCTTTGGTGTAAGATAATAACAAGGAATAGTAAGCCACGGAGTCGCAGGGGTCTGGGGGCGGCAGCCCCCAGGAATAAATTTGGGGAAATTTTTTATTTTTAGACTAAATTTGGCAATTGGGGACGCATCAGAAAAATTTTCCGGCCGAACCATAAAACCCAAAGGGTGGACCCTTGTGTAAAATTTCAGTCGGAAAAAATTTCGGGGGGGGGGGGGGCGGCCGCCCCCCGCCCTCCTCCCCCTGGGACCGCCCCTGATATATATATATATATATATATATATATATATATATATATATATATATATATATATATATATATATATATATATATATATATATATATATATATATATATATATATATATATATATATATATATATATATATATATATGATCACTGGGGTACCAGAATTCAATTTCAGATGGCTTGAGGTTGAGATAGTGTATATAGGAGTTATATAAACGATAATTCGGCTATTCGGCACATTTTTGTTATTTTTTTTACTCAATGGGGTACAAACAAACTTGATTCCATTTTTGACTATTTTGGTGACAGTAAGTAGAAAACTAGTATATACATTCTAAAGTTAGGCAACTTATCATCATTATCGCTATCGCTATCGTTAGGCAACCATTACCGCTGGAGCCAAAGCAAACGCGAAAATAAGGAAAATTTGTTTAAAGCTCCACAAATCAGCCAAAATAGCAGGAATTTTGCCCTCAGTTATTGGGTTGGTTTTTGATGGTTTGAGGAAGTGAGTGTGCAGCTGTTGTTTCTGGACGGGGAGGAAGCACTGGAGTCTTGGACGGCCACCGACTCGTTGTATGGGGCGCGTCATCTGGCCGAACTGTGGCACACCAAGGAAGTGGCCATCAACGGGGTACCCTCGGGTGCCAATCATTTGGATCAAATCGTATGCGCAATTGGACTTAACCAATTAGATTACTTTTGCCCAATATGTCATGTGAAGCCATGCTTGCTTTAGTTTAAGGCTGGAGTTCTTTCACTACCAACATTTCGCGGGCCGGTGGTGGGTCGGGCCGCGGGCGTAGTTTTTTCGTAAAGTGACGTGGTTTTTTCGTAAATTTGTCGGCTGCACACGGCTGCATAAGTATGAATCGAGCCTTAGACTGCAACAGACGCAGATGGACACGACTAACACTAATTTGCATAATCGTATGCGCGCATTTGGTGTAACATTTCACAAGACGTACACTATAGCAAGCAGCCTGAGTGGTGTGACAAAAATCAATATCAGTGCAGCCCGGCCCGCCGCCGGCACGCCGCCGGCACGCCACCAGCCCGCAGCCGGCCCGCGGCCCGGCCCGCCACCGGGCCCGCAAATTCGCGGGCCGGGCCATGTCATAGCAATTGCGGGCCGAGCCGGCCCGGTCCGCGAAGAACTCTATTTCAGGCCTGCTAACCTTATGTTATGTGGGCAGCTAGCAATTTTGATAATTAATGATCATTAGCACTATTTTGCTTGTCACTTGGATCAAACTAATATGGATGTTGTGAATGACAAATAGGGCCTACGAGACTTTGTGGTGTACTGTAATGACTAGCATTCTCGACGCCGGCACGAGCGGCCTGGGTTCGATTCCCGGCGCCTCGATTTTTTTCTTCCAAAATTGGGCTATTCCTTCCTGTCAACATGAATAATTGGATTAAACTGATTCCGCTGAGCATGATTTTTAGATTCGCTTTTGCTTATGTTCATATTTAATAGTTAGATCAACTAGATTAACTTTTAATCACACTACTAAAAGCTGTCCAAGTTGCTCTTCCTGATTTCAGGACGCGTTCGTTTTGCTGGATCTTCTGGGCGTGGCCAATCCCCAGGTGCACAATTATCCCCAGAACAGAGATCGTGTCTATCATGAGCTACCACGAGTCGGTTAGTCCATATACTCTTTCAGCTTGTACTTTTGCCCATAGTGATTTCGCATTGCCTATATAGTCAGAGGGGGTAAAAATACTATCAAAACATGGGGTAAAAAAATACACCCCCCTCCAAGAAAAACCCCAACAGGTACATGCCTGTTGAATACATACAAAAGAAGCACTACTACTGCTACATTACATAAACATATTACCTAGTAATAATCTGTGTTCAGCTTAAAATATGAAGCTGACAAAATCATGCACCCAAAATAGGGCTCATTTTACAAGGTCCAACAAAATTTTCACAAGCTTCTCTTGTAGCGGGGTCTAGCTGTTTTCCGACACTAGCTGCGCACATGGCATAGTCAACTACCCTTCTTTCAAACTGCGAATGGTTCTTCTCTACTGGTACTGGTTGGCGCGTACAGGAGCCATATTTGTTTTTACACCCAATTTTTCGTCGATTTGTGGGGAAAAATACGGATACTTTTTGCTTTTATGTCGTGTTTTCAAACCAAGACAACTTCATTTGTGGAAAAAAGTAAGCACAGGAAGGTTCTGCAGCCGCCAAGTGTACTACGACCACCGACTGCTAACAGAGCGGTTCCAGCTACACTAGGGTGTTCAAATGATGAGCCCAGCTACATAAATATACATACAGACGCACATATGCCTAAGTTGCGAAGCTGATGACAATATTGGTTATTCACTCTTTAAAATACATAATCTGGGAACAATTTGTGGTACAACACGATTTGAATATTGACAGCAATGAAGGAAATTGTAGTGTAAAAAGTAGTGTAAAAAGTAGTCGTGGTGTTATTGGGGCTTCAATTTCAGTTGTCTTTTTTTATGCGCGAGTTTAATCAAATTGAGTTAAGTCTGAGTTGAGTTTCATAACTGTTGAAGCATTTTGGCCTGCGTTTCTTGGATGGGTTAGAATCGACCCGTATTTTTTTCCCCGCGACCGTATTTTTTCCCCCAAAATGGGGGTAAAAAAATACGTTTATTTTTCGATTTATATAAAATTAGTAATGCAGAGAAAAAAGTTTAATATGTGGTTTTGTAGAGCAACTCCGCGAGGTATTGTTGGAAAAAAATTAGCCCGAGAAGCTTAATCCAGGAAAGCAAAAAACCTTGTACTCATATTTTGTATTTTTTTACGCCATCTAACATAGGTTTAGGACGTTAATACCTTATAGTAATTGTATAATCGTTAGTATGTTATAGTAATACTATAATAATCTGTAAGTCTGTAAATGTGTAATGTACAGTGTTGTAATATGCTATAATGCTATATAATCTGCTTTGGTATCTTGCCAAAAAAGTTGAGTGAGGGTTTGGGGTCAGCCCCCTCAGTTTACATTCCCGTTACATGTTTGTGTGTGTGTAGGTGTGTGTTGTATTTCTAATATCATTATATTATGTGTGTAATATTATTTTGTTATGTTTCAGAGTCGGCGTTACGTTCCCGTGTTGGCAACTGCATGAAGGATGTGCCCGTGATATTCACCGGACAGGACTTCAACTACGTGGGCAAGGAGGGCATCCAAGACGACCACATTCCATTCCTCAGAAAAGGTCACCTGTCCTGCCCCCTCCTCCCCTACGCCTTGGCTTTTCTGTCTTGCGTTTTTACTGCACAAACGATGAGGGGTGTATATAAATATATGCCATTAGGCTGACAGTCTATTTAAATACCAACCTGTTATGCTCTTTTCAGTAAGTCGATTGTGAATACTGAGTGTAAAATTTGTGTAAAATGTGGAAAAAAATAAATACAATATTATAATATCTGCGTCGCAGTTTACAGAGTCTAAACCGAGGTTCAGGATCCGGGCAGGGGGGCACTCTCTATAACAAGGCCACAACTGAGGGCCTATTCCTTAACCGAATTAAAAGTTTGATTTTAATCGGACAAAACTGTTTAAAATTGTGCTAAAAACGCCATACCTTTGGATTTAACGGACTTACGTTTTAGCGCGCTACTTTTTAGTCAGACTAAACTAAAGATTTAACTATGCACGCCAATGTGATGCGTGTATGTTGAAACCGTTTCGTCTAGAGGTAGTTTTGGAATAAGGTCAGACTAAAATTATGCCGCTGACTTTTTTAACTCGTTTATTCCGATTAAGCCGATTTGCCATTCGTCGTGCCTATGCCTATGCCTTGCTTGTCCCGGATTTTTTAAAATTTTAGGGGGGCTTGTCCCGACATTCAGGGACATTTTCAATTTCAACTCGCATACAACGCAAAAAAGTCAATTTTCGCTAACGGGTGGGAATTTTTGCAAAATTAGAATATTGTTTTCGCAATTTTTCCGGTTATTGCTCATATTTGAAGCATTTTACAGCGATCTGGGAGTCTGGGACTATTTTTGAGTTTTGGGGCACCTTTTTTCAGCACCAAGCAGGGAGGCTTGTCCCGATGGGTCATGTTCTGAAGGGGGCCTGGTCTAGGAATCTCAAATTTGGGGGGGGGGGGCTTGCTGTGTGTGCTACCCTAACCCCCCCCCCTCCCGCACGTACATATTATGTAGCCCTAAGTGACAGGTTATATTTCAGGCGTCCCCGTGGTCCACATCATTCCTTATCCCTTCCCCTCCGTCTGGCACCGAGAGGAGGACAATCGCAGCTACCTGCACACGGACACCATCCACAATCTGGCCTCAATCCTGCGCGTCTTCACGGCACACTATCTCCACCTGGATCCCAGCGCCCTGCCCGGGTTCCAGGCCCCCGCTTCCTCCGGATGACATGAGGCGGCGAAGAGTGGTGATGAGTTGTGAAAAAAAAGAATTTGCAAATTTTTTTGGAAAATTTTGATGAGGCGATAATATGATATATAATTAATTATTAATTAATTAATTGATGTTGCAGGTAAAAATAAATAATCTGGTGTATATCCGTTTTTTATGCAAGGTAGTGTAGAGAAAATTTATTTTTTTATTTTTTGTTTTGTTCGACTTTACTTTTTCGCGCACTTCTGGCTTTCACCATTTTTCGCTCGCTTATGTGCCTGGCTTTGATTTTGGTAGGCAGCTGTTTTTAATGTTCAGTATTATATATGCTTGAATATTTTAGTTTTTTTGTTAAAATTTTTTAATTCTACAGTATCTGTATTTATTTATATGTACCTTGAAATTTTATTTAAACTTTTTTTGATTCATAATCATTTCCACGAAATGTTTGCTGAATTTATCTTTAAATGTAACTAAAGGTTTCCTAGGTTTTTCGACGTTTTTATTAGTCCTATCAAAACTGCGAAAAATTCACGCCATCAATAGTTGGACTTGCACAACACTTTTGTTTGTCATGGACAATTAAGGGTTGAATGCATAAAGGCAGTATAACGTTAAAGCCAGACCAAGGCGTTCTAAAGTCTGACAAAAAATAGTTTGACCAGTTGAGAAAACGAAATATGTGATTTCGTTACGAAAAGAATAAATTTTGACTATCAAGAGCACAGCAAGCAGTCGCAGAAGTCGTGCCACTAAAATAAGTAGGTGGCACATCTTTTTTTTGGCAGACTTTAGTTCACTAAAGAAGAACATTGTAACGACAAGTTGTACACGTATTACATAGGTTCGCATGTTGTCCTTAGACTGCTGTTAGCAAGACTGAGCTAAGACTGCCTTTATGCATTCCACCGTAAATGTTTTGCAATTGTGTGAGCTGACACTGCATAGAGACACTGTTGCCGTATGAATCGACCCTTTACAGCCTGTGTTCGTAAAAGTTAATCAACTCATTAACTGTTCTGAACTTAATCTAGGATTATGGTAGAATATATAAGAATTTAATTCACTGCGGTCAATTTTGGATTTACGTTACTTTTCTTTAAAGTTTTTAATTGAAGTTAAGGCAATTAATCGGTTTAATTTAGTTCAGATTAGCAGTGATTACCTACTTATGTCTAATATCTCTAAAGTAAGTTTCTTTTGTTTGCGACTTAATTATATATATTATATATAATTACATATATATAATTATATATATATATATATATAATTATATAGATTATATATAATATATATAATATTCGTATGGGAAAGCATCTGGGTTTAGAAATCGGCAATGGTAGATAGGCCTATATTGATTTTAATTAAAAAACTGACCATTTATTTGATGTTAATTTATTGTCGATTCTAATTTGTATCATTTTTTTGTGATTTTGCAATTGACCAAGTATCAAACTAGACTGTGTAATAGTCTATGAGTAGCCCATTATTTTTCGCTTGTACTAATTGTGGTTGTGATTTCATTTGCTCTGTATTTATTGGAGTAGGTTTTATCCTTTTTTGCTACATGTGTGGGCCAGTTTTTAATTTACATTTAGACTATTGGTTTACACAACCTCCAGTTAGTACGAAAAGTGTTGAAAACAAACTCAACTTTGAGATAAGTAATTCGACAGATTTTTTTAATTTAATCCTTTGAATGCATTTAAGAACTGGCCCTTACTTGAGTCAGTATAGTATATTTTACCCCATAGTTGAAGATGATGTGTTTTCGATAGTTTTAGTTCTCCAAAAATACCGTCAATACTAAATGTTATATACATATGGAGATCATACATATTGTGTTTTGGTATGTGGGAGCCGCCCCCCCCCCAAAAAAAGAGCCTGGGAGGGTGGACCCTGAAATTTTGGGCAACATTGGGTAAAATTGTAACTTTTGAAAGCTTTACAAAACATGCTAAATTTGGGTATTTTTGCTCGCTCTGGGGGGAGTGTCCCCAAATTCTTGCGGGGGAGCCCTCCTCTCCCAAAAAATGTTGTAGGTAGATACCTTTCGCCTTTACTTCTACTGGTAGGTTTGGAGTCGGTTCGGGCTAAAATAATAATCGAAAACTAATCAAGAAGGAGGAAAGAACAAAATTTTCGTTCGAAATAAACGCACTATTTGCCTCTCGCTTATGTCCACCGCTATTGCGCTGTCCCACTTTGCCCGTTTGGTCGATTCATACTTATAGCCGTATGTCCGTCCATCCGACAGAGCTAACAAAAAAATGTCACATGCTACACTTTATTTTTTTGGACATTTTTTCTAATTAACAGCGAATGAACAGGCATGACGGCTGTAAGTATGAATGGAGCCTTAAGCGTTGAGTCTGTGATAATGTTGTGTCATTTATAATTCTTTCGCAGATTTTTTTATTTTGTTCTTGTTATATTTCTAAATTATTGCTCTATCGACAGGATTGGACGTTGGTTAAAAATTGAAGATTGTCAACTAAATGCTTAGGATTAGTCGGTTATTTAAAGCCCGGTTTATTCTCGTCCTTGTCTTTATGGTTTTGTTCTTAAGCAATTCCAAGAAAACTACGTATCCAAATATTAAATAAGCCAACTTTTCGCAAGCAGATGGCTAAGGTCGCTTCTAGACCGTATACAAAAAATGCCGAAACGCTTGTGTCAATTTTTCACAGCAGCTGATATAAACTTGTCATTGGCTCTGTTCCTATGGCCTAAGGACTGAACCGGGCTTAATCCGCGTAGTCCGTTTGCTGATTTGATAACACCCTGTTATTATATGCTTGTCTTACGATCCTATGTTACTATTCTGCGAAATGGGGGTTGTGATGTCTTCTTTATTTTAGCCACAGCTTAAGAAAGTAGTGTCGCGAAAGCAGTCAGTTTTGCGCAACTGTAAAACTTTTTCCGTGAAAGATAGGTCACTGTTCTTTATATATTCTCAAAATACGTTTTAAGGCAAATATTTTTGTCAAGTTGCAGCAAAATTGATGCAGCATACAGTTAGCAGTGAAGTCGCAAAGTCGGAAAAATGACGTTTTAAAAACCTATTCGTTTTAAAAACCTATTCACATTCTATAATTTCGTCACAATTATAAAACATTTTGGTTTATGTTCTTTACACAGACTAAAAGCACTATGCTCTAGTTTACGCACACAAAATTTAGTGCAAATTGCTTGAGTGGTTGCGGAGTAATACCTGTTTGAACTGTGAAACTGTGCGTAAACTGTGAAGTACTCACAGCAATAATGATAAATAGTAAAAAATTTGGACACATTTTAAAATCAAAAGAAAAACGTACCTTCAGTTTTTATTTTACTTATTTGTGGCAAAAAATTGTGCGTCAAAACATTATATGTACTACACAAGCTGGCCAATCTAATATCTGGCTTGATTTTTTTAAACTTTTATGTCCCTATTGTGTGATGTCTGGCTTACAAATGGTGATTGGTTCAAAATATTGGTAGATATTGGTAGTGTAGTGTCTGGCAGTAATTATTTGACACCATACAGCATTTTACTAGTTTCTCTGTGCACTTAAAATTTCAAAGCAACAAGCAGCTTTCTACCCCCCCCCCCCCCATTACATAATTGATCAACCACTAGAACAAATCACTAAAACTTCAAAGTTTGTGCAACCTTTGAGCAAAACTGCCCTTTTTTTTTTTCTATTTTTTCTAGCATTTTTTTTTTTAAAAATTTTTTTTTTTGGCGACACTACCACCTTTGTGGTGACCCGTGGTGTTTGACGTTGAACTTTTCAAATTATATAATATGAGTTAGCTACAATACTTACCCTTTTATCATATATACTTAATTTATTCTCAGTTGTAAAGTACGTTTCATACCTGTCCTTATCCTTGTGCTTGTTCTTGTTTTGCCCTTGAGCAATGCAAGCCTATTGTTTTGCCCTTGAGCAATGCAAGCCTATTGAAGTACGGCACGGCGATTTTTCTTTTGAAGATATTTTGAGACAATGAAAGCTCGTATGCCTAAAATAGGCACGACAAATGTCTCAATTTTTCAAAGCAGCTGGTTGAATTGACCTTTTCCCTGTCCCTGCGTCCGTAAGGACAGGTATGAACTGGATTAGTTTATTTTAATAATTTTTGTTGTATATACCAATATATGGCAATAAAAGCATGGTGTGGTATAATTTGCAGGTTTTATCTTAACCGTGGCCCATGCCCTTAGCTTATCGTGTTGTGATTTTGAAAGTGCTAGGATTACCGTAACGTAGGTCTATAGGAGATATTGCGCTTCTTCCATCAAGCGTATAGGTACACGGCATACACTTGTGTGTGCGTTTTCAAAACACTTAAAAAATTTTGGCTCAGGTTTTATTTAGGCTCAGGCTTAGTCCCAAAGTTAGCATGAAGATTAAGGCCTATTCACACGACGTACGCCATGGCGCATGAGCGGGCGCACACGCACACTTGCATACTGCATGGGCCCGGTTTCATAAAAGATTAGTTTCGATTCATTAGTAACACTGATATAAGCTAGAAAATAAGTTATAACTTTGCGTTAACTTAATGCTTCTGTTGGAAATTTTTACGACACATTGCCAATATATTAGACAATGTGTGTGTAAACTTTTGTTACGTTTAATTGATGCAGACAAAAGTCTAGCTAAGTCAAAGTCATTCATTAGTCCCAAATATTAGTAAATATTAGTGGGTTTAAAAAAATCACTATTTGCAACTAATGAATGACTTCAAGTTAGCTATAGTTTTTACTGGATGACTTGACTATTATGCCATTTGAACCACACGTGGTGTAACATATTGGCTACCTGTCCAAAAAAATTTATAGCAGAAATATTGTGTAAAGGCCGAGTTAACTCTATTTTTTATGTTGCACCAGTGTTACTAATGAATCGCCATTCATTGTTTATGAAACCGGGCCATTGTGTGAAATAATGCAGCAGGCAGTGCGAAAATAGAATGCGCCCTCGTGTGATTACTGATTACTGTAAAACCGTAGAACCGCCGTAAAACCCGACCCGCGGGGTGTCAGCCCCCAGAATCCAATTATATACTTTTAGGTACACTTATTGGCGAAATGGCTTACGTAACAAAATGCAAATTTGGTCATTTAAATTGAACACTGTTCGGGGGTGTGGGGGCGACAGCCCCCGGAAAAATGGAGGTTTTTTAAATTTGTGGACAAATTTGGTCAAATTGTCGCATCACCAATTTTTTCCGACAGGAAAATTAAAACAAGATGGGAACTTCGTATCAGACAGTATATACCTACATATATTACACAAGTAAATGCAGCACAATCTACCGTATTTCCTCGATAAGTCTTGAATAGAACCCCTGTCTCGAATAGAACCCCCGTCTAACTGCTCACGAAATTACCTAATAAAACCCCTACCTTGAATTGAACCCCCGGGGGTTCTATTCAAAACGTCCTCGATTACAACACCAGGGGTTCTAATCAAAGCGTCCTCGAATAGAAGCCCAGTGTACGTACGTACGTACAATGTGCGAACGCTTAATGCTGCCTGCATAAGTGGAAATTGTAGGTTCTTCGATTTGCTTTAAATTTGCACACACTGTAGCCAACGTAAAGGCGCATCGCAGACGTATAAAAACTGGAGTAAAAGTTGTTGCCAATTTTTGGTTAGCGGCTCCAAGGCGGCTCTTACATATTCAATTTAAAACGTTTTTTGTGTGTACAAAACGTCCAATCGGCCTTTACCCGAAATTCTCTTAATACTGACGAAGTTGATTTTTACATGATTCGAATAGGTAGCCTAGGATCATGATTGTAAAGTGTCCCAAAAAACGGCTATTTTTTCACATTTTATCCCCGATGTGGGCTAGTACTACGCCAAGTTTAATTTTGATTGGCTATATCTGGTCTGTGCGAGACCTGTCCAAGTAGCGGATACAGACTTTTTTTACGCACTTTTGCCTATGTGAATACACGGAAAATCGCACTGAGCCAAAAGTGGACTTTCATTTTTGATCTGGGTAGCCCTCCTCTTGGGGTCGATTCATACTTACAGCCGTATGTCCGTTAAGCCTGCAGAATTACGTAACTAGCGGCCTAGTGCAGTTGATCAGCCAGCGTCTGTGACGTCAATATTTCGTCATTTTGCCGGCAGAACGGACATACGGACGTAAGTATGAATCGAGCCTTAACCGTCCGTAAATCACAAACCTAGTTTTTGTCCATATTTCTCTAGTTAACAGCACGTTAAGTCAAAAATCTAGTTGTCACGGATGTCTCAAAAACTGACAAAAACGGACAGTCATAGAGTACGGTAAACCTATTTTTTGTCCATTTCTTTAGTTACCGGCCGTAACTCAAAAATGTAGTTGTCACTAATGTCTTAAAAACAGACACTCATAGGGTAGGTTATCTTAAGTTTTCATCCGAGCAGCTGACAACAATTCTAGCATCGACTTAGGCATACATTATGCTATGTTGTAAAACAGCTGGCAAAAGCTGCCGGATAATTTGGCTGTAAGTATATATGAATCTAAGCTAAAAGAAAAGCACGAAACGGATTTTAATATTCAGATAGGATACAAGAATCTATATACAATTATACAACGGATAGTTACAGTAATAGCAAAACAAAAGTGTGCACATCGTACAAATTTGTCCTACAGATTTCCTTCCCTTTGATGTGTAACTCATAAAATTAGGTCAACTAGTATGTCTACAACTTCATACGCAGGACTGCTAATCATGCAGAATGAAACAGCTAACCCGATGGTTTCACCCAAATTTGAATAGCCGATTAGCTTCATACTTCATACTATATGTCATTTTAGCGTGTTTAACGCACTCCGAGATAAAGCGAGTAAGCTCAATATTGACGTGATTAATTAGACTGATAGTTGTGCTGCGACGTTCATAAACTACCTGCCTAAATGTTCAAATTGAATCCGCTTAATTCAAACTAAATCCAATCCATTCTCAGTTACATTACTGCAAAAAACACATCCGTTGTTGCTACACTCGCTAAGACTTTTTCATCTCGAGCCAAGTTGAAATTTACACAAATACATGATCCAACATTTTATCAATATTGTACAAATACAGCTTAGCACAACAAATACAACAAATAACACAGCTCACATAAATTCTTAAATGTATACAAAGACCAACTATTTTCAATATTTTTACAAGTACAAATCACGAAACAGCTTGCATATTTCTTAATATGGAACCTACATATTCTCAATACTTGTGCTCATTATATAATATATATATATATATATATATATATATATATGTTGTCAACACTCAACATGCTATGAAATACGCAAATGTTTTAAAATGAAACAGCGCAAAACGAAACCGTAAAACGTAGAAATACAATCAATTTCCAAATTTTACTAATATTTTCATTCCAACTTGAACCACGAATACTTAATTTATAAGTTGGATTACAAAAGTTAAAGTACTGAATTTCAGTATCGAATTTTCAATATTGCAAAAACTAAAGATGCCAATTATACCGACTTCAATACCGAATTTCAAATGTTCCAAAAACAGGTGTGCAAAATTTTACAAAATCAAAGCTAATTTTGAGCAAATTTACGGACATTAAATTACAATTACAAACAAAACACATCCACCAAACCATTAATCGAAAATCTAACTAATGAAGACCTCATTCCTCAAAAAAACCACCAGGATTCACTACGAGTTCTTACTTTATTCAAACTTTATTAAAAAAAAAACTTTATTCAAACTACTGGATAGGCAACAGGCTTAACCCCTGCAGCTATACATGTGGCGGGTCTAAAATTTTTAACAAGGCTTTGGTCAAATTATCAATAGTCCCTCACTACATATGTCAAAACATCCATAGTCATTATATATACAACGACCAGCAAAAAAACAACTACAATATAAGAAAATCACTATATACCAATACTACCACGAGTCCCACTGATCAATTTTAAATAGTTCAATTACAAACTAATCAAAACTACAGTCAGCTAACCATTATTCGAAAATCAAACTATTGAACACTTCATTCTTTAAGAAACACTAATAACAGGCATAATTCATAATCATAACTACTGCATAGCAGTCCTCGACTGTGCTATACATGTGACAATATTCAAATTTCCTTGGAACCCTTTGGTCAATTACTATCATATCGTCCCTAACTCCCCTTAGATTACACATGTTTAAGAAAAGCAAATTCTATTTCACAAATACGACACAAAAACACAGAGTACATAATACTTTTTGGGCAACCGTCAAATTATTTCTGAATTAAAATTATGGCCAACCGTCAAATCGATTTCTGAATTAAAATTTAGCGCTAGTCAAAAGCATAGTCTAATATTAAATTTGATTGTACAGCCCAATTATGCTTAAATATTCCATCTGTTTTGTAAAAAATTGGTATTATATCAACTTTGTAAAAATACTTGGGAAACCAAAGCTCTTAAATACGAACGGAAATTAGTTACAAATATTTGGCAAAAATCTAGCATATGCAGAAACACAATTTGAAAAAACTAACCAGGAACTGCCAATAAAAGGTCTCAAAGTTTGAGTGAGGTCACTATGAACCATACACCGATTCCATCCGCATACGTAATATACACATATACTAGTATGTATGCACTTAATGCTTATAACCTACTTCTACACCCTACACCTACGTAAACTTTATATACTTACACAGTTTAAGCAACCAGAGTACAAACCGTAAAATTATTGAATAAATAAATCGGTATTAACTATTTCTAAGCTTGAATTACCTCGGCTTACGACACAATATATACCTATATATGTATAGAATAGAATAGAATAGATAGAATAGGTATACTGATGTTTGTTCTGAATAAAATGCATTACTAGAACCAAAGATTTGCAGTGACAGGGAGTTTTAACCAGCAAAATTTTGAGCAAAAAATGCAACAAATTTGGTGAACATGAGGATGCAGAATGATAAGACACTTCCGTCTTACCCGAAAACAGTTTTCGATGAAAGTTAATTTTTCAGTTTAGCACTGGTTTTACTATGACCGCTAACTTCTGAGCTAACATTAATTTTTACGTGATGTACAGTGTAAGATACACATACGTATGTATATTTAAAAAGACTACATAAGAATATATTACATAAGTGATTCTAAAGAGTTTTCATTCAACGACTTATGACCAAAAATGTCCGTCCGGTAAAAAATATTTAAGTACATATGTATCACATGAGTGACACGTTAAGGGTGGGTTTGGTCTACACGTATGACTGAAAATTATGAATTATGATTTTTTGCCAAATTCGTACATAGGGTAAATTTACGGCATAGTAAGTAAATACGGTGCATCGCAGATGTGAAAAAGCTAGAGTTCCTAAAAAATCAATTTCTCATGAAAATCATGGGCATAACATAGCAGTTTATGGGTGCCACAGAACATCTTTTTGTGTAAAGTCTTTGGCATAACAGGCAAATGTAATTTTTTATGTAATCTATTTGACAGCTTGATGCCATATCTAATTGCCACTGAACTAAATTTATAAAGCAAGAATCAGTTGAATGGCATAGGAACTCAAGTGAGTTTGTATTCTGCCAAGTTTCAGTCCTTTTAATATAAGGGGACTGCCCTGCTGGTATCACCAAGTAAGATCCTCTCAAGTGTGTTTTGGATACTGCCAATGTATATATTAAAGACACTGACATATATATGCACTCAGCCAAAAGTGCATGTCCTACAGCAAGGATGGGGATACACTGCTCAAGAATTAAGGTTCTCCAATTTTTCTTATTTTTTGCACATAATATGTTACTCCTCTACCTCAAATTACAACAAATAAGCTTGAAAATGCACTTTTCTTTTAGTGCGTTTATGTATTAGTGTAGTGTTCTCAATGTAATTGCACAAGCAAATGCGTGTAAAAAAGACTATCAGCCATCAGGAGCCACCATTTAGACAAACCTACATAGTGCATACTACTTATAGAAGATTCGACAAGACTGGACCCAGGGTTAAAAGAGAAAGTAACGTGCTCAGTAATTATACATTCAAGATGGCTAATGGAACCGGAACCGGAACTGATTGGGGACCGGAACCGGGAGCGATCCGGACACTTTGATGTGCCTAACTTCGCTTTCAGAGCCATGGGACATTACACAAAACTCTGCAAAACTACTGGTTGGATTTTGTTCAATATTTGAAACAATTTGGCAGAAGTACACATGTGTCTGCGTTAGACTAAAATTTCAAAAATTCCGTATGCTTAGATGTTGGTTGACTTTCAAATTCGCTCGCAGAAATCAGTAAAAAAGTAGGACTAAATCCGAAGTAAGTAGAGTTCCTTCGCTGGCCGGGCCAGTAAAAAAATTTAATTTATTAGCAAGAAAATGTGATAATGGCCAAAAATTGCATAAATAATCACAAATTATCCAACAAACCAGCCTTTTCCTGACCCTATTTTTAACTAAAATTCCAAGAAAAATATGAATTTGCAAGTTTTATGTTCAGAACTGATACAGTTACCGTTGCTGGCAAAATGAACGTCGTAACTGATAATTACGATATAAACAGAAACTTCTCTGGTTTGTCTGAGCAATGACTGCCATATTCAACTTGGAAAAATACATATTAATCCCATGAAGACCTACATAAACTAAAAAACTTACATATGTAGATAATTTTTGTCGTTTGCTTCTCTGCTAAGTTTTTGATTTTCAGACTTTACCCTGTTGCCATATTCGGTGTGTTTCATGAAGACTGCTCTAACAAACTTGTAAGTTGAATGCTTTTTGTCTAACTTTTGAGGTTGTTTCCCTGTTGCCATATTCGGTGTGTTTAAGTGTTTGTAAGTTGAATGCTTTTTGTTAAGTTGAGGTTTTTTTGGAGCGCTGACACGAAAAAAACAATTTTCAACTTATATTGTAACTTGCAACTGTAACTGCAACTTATTCTGTAACTTCTTTCTGCATCATCTAATTACACCAAACTTAGAGCTAGGAGTGACCTTAACATTGACTATGTTGTTGCAATGAATAAAACTAGTTGGTCAATAACTGTCAATTTTACAAGCAAAATATGAAAAATGCAAAAAATCATAAAATCTGTCTACTTCATCAGTGTTTGCTGGCAAATTTGTTACAGATGTAAGCTGTTAACAAATGTAAGCTGTGTAAGCTGTTACAAATGTTAAAATTAAAACTAAAAACTAAAGCTAAAATGTGTTTAAAGGTACTGTTAATAAACTTCTTTTACGTGCAAAACACCGCTAGCAAGTTCACTCACACAAAGTCAATCAAAAGTTCTAAAGCTATAAATACCGTCGAACGCGTACCTAACAACACCTCAAGTCGCACCCGTAACTTAAAGTCTGTGAGGGCAAACTTTAAATAGAAATTACACTAAACTCAAAAACACAACTATGCACTAAATTCTAAATTCTCCATACCTTAGGCTGAAGTACCGATTTGACGCTTTTTCTGTTATGTGGTACTTCTGATACGGTGATAAAGGCTGATATGTGATTTTGATTACTTTTTGTAATTTGGATTTTGGATATTAGAAATTCTGCGAATTAATATGCTCTACACTGGCAGGAATATAACATAGTAAAACTGACAAAAAATAGACAAGCAATATGAGTATGGATGAGCAACAGTAGGAATGTCGCGGATGTCGACTCCTGACATCCGCGCGGATGCTGATATTTTTTCAAATACGTTCTAGACAAGTTATGAGATGATTTTACACCAAAAATTTCTAAGCCTACAGGCAAGAATGATACTTTAACGAGATGAACCAAACTATACAAAAGTTGCGTATTCCTATATCATATCTTCTAGGACTTGCGCCGACAATCATAGTTTGATAGTACCAACGCTATTGGTTAACCTTGTGCAGACTCCGACCAAAGCTATTAGATCGACCCTCTGGCTACTTGATGCCATATGGTTATATTCTGGGGGGGGGGGGGGGCTTGTACAGAAATTTTGACTACCTCGTACCAAGTCAGATAAAAATACCGTAATGTAGCGAAAAAAGCTATTTTTAAAAAGTTTGGCCAAAACAGTGTTTTAGCGTAAAAATAAACGATTTTTGAAAAATTTGGCCAAAATTTAGGTAAAAAAATCAAGTTAGACAGAAACGCCCATATTAAAGTACCCATTTTATATAAATTTTGCTTTCCCTTGTACGTTGGCTCTAATTTTGCTAGCCCTTGTACCAAAATCAAAAATCTGGGGGGTCCTGGACCCCCCCCAGGCTGACCCCGTGTTAAACTATGTTTGATGCGATGTATCACAGTTTTAGCTAAATGCATATACATATGTACTTCAAATTGCAAGTTTTCGAATTTACTAAATCCTGCTAAGTTTGAAACCGATGATAATTGATTAGCATCTTAAGGGACCAGTCTCTCAATGATGCAGGACTGAGTTCTAATATGCGACAGTATTATAACATTTTGTGAACTGTAGTATGTAGCACTACTAACTCAACAATCTAGTTACAAACAGGGTAATTATTCTGTTTCAAAGAGAAACCACACAAACGAAATTCGTAATTGGATATTCGTAATGTGGTCTTGACATTCAGATTTTCCACTTTGTTATAATTCCCGCTAACGTTTTTAGCTGCCACTTACATGTAGTTATAGACTGAGCAATTCTTCTACAACCAAGTAAACTAAACAGTACTTAATAGTGTACTCTGTACTAGTGATCATATTTAAAGGTGGGGGTTACCCGCACAGCGAAAATTTTACGTTCTCGGATAGCTTCAAATTTTACCCAGAGTGAAGGCGCATCGCAGACTTAAAAAATTGAAAGCAAAGCTATTGCCCAAATTTTGCCCAGGAGCTCTAAAAAAATTATAAATCATTTGCGCAGCACGACAGCTATTTTTTTAAATGTATGCACAAACCGTCCCTTCACCCGAAATTTTTGCTGTTACTGACAAAGTTGATTTTTACATGATTCGATAGCCTATCATGTCTCAACCTCTATGATTCATTCTTTAGAATTTTTGCCCATGGCATGTGCAGTCATGCAAAACGAAAAGTCACTCAATTTTGGCAAGCCCAAAAAACGACAATTTTACTTCATTTTGCGTCAATTTCGGATTTAAAACCACATATTAAAAATCTGGTTCATACGGTTTTTGCATGCATATAAGCTAGTACTATGCCGAGTTTCAATCTGGGTAGTCGTATATGGCCTACCAATTAAGAGCAATTAATCACCTATTTTGCACGCTTTTGTCTATGTAAATACTATGACAAACTGACAAAACGAAAAGTGCACCTTCAAGCTGATTTGATCTTGTCAGAATTAGGAGAACATTGTTTTTTAACCTGTGTAGGCCCCCTTAAGTTCTTGAAAACCCGCACTAGCTGGGAAACAATTACTGAATCTCTGAAGCTATCACTCAATCGAGACGACCCAGGTAGAAAACAGTTTACCCGAATCACAAAAAAACCCCGAAACGTAGCAGGAAGGCTGATTTTGCAAGCAGTTTCAGAATGGCTTAATAAGATCTATTGAGTAATTGGCAAGTGGTTGGGGTGCACCCTTCTCGAGAGCATAATATGAGGGCTTAAAGGGTCTGTAAATGTTTTATTGGTGAAATAGTATGTGCTGTACCTGTGACGTTACAACACTGTTTTATTGTTTGACAGCACTGAAACTTCACCATTAGATTTTTAATCTTTTTTAAATTTAGTTTAGTTTATGCAATTTTTCCTTTTTAATTAATGTGAATGTTAGACGACTTTGACGTAGTTCATGAGTATGCAAACACACAGTTGTCTACGAAAAGTTTAGTCAGTTTGTTTGTATTCAGGGTACGTCGCGTCGTCGGTGTGAGCTAATATGTACAATGCATGATCTATAACTTGCTGCTGCCCGACATACACTGATGGACGGTTAATGCACATGTATCACCCCGTTTTAGGTTAGCTGAACAATTGAAGTGGGACATACACCAACCCTGACATCTGCTACACATACGCTGACAGCGACCCACCATCAGTGTATGCTGACAGAGCAACTAAGGAGCTACACGCGAACGACAGTTGTCAGCATATGCGCCCCCACACGGTTCGCATGTTAGCTGAACAAATGAATTGGCACTTCCACCAAATCTGACATCAGCTGCACATACGCTGACAGTGACCCACCATCAGTGTATGCTCACACAGCAGCTAAGGCGCTACACGCCAACGACAGTTGTCCGCACATGCCCCCACCCGTTTGCATGTTAGCTGAACAGCTGAAGTGGCACATACAAAAAGCTGACATCTGCTACGCATACGCTGACAGTGACCCGCCATCAGTGTATGCTCACAGAGCCACTAAGGCGCTACATGACGACAGTTGTCCACACATGCCCCACCCCATTCGCATGTTAGCTGAACAAGTGAATTGGCACAAACACCAAATCTGACATCTGCTACAAATACGCTGACAGTGAAACACCATCAGTG
>JASANF010002598.1:0-33493 GCA_030248245.1 Trissonchulus sp. WLG1_4 | reverse complement strand
AAATTAAAAAACAGGATAAATTTCAACGCGCTTCGAAGCGCTTCAAAAAATGAAATGAATTCAACTCAGGCTGCTTCGAAGCGCGTCGAAGCAAAGCGAGGCTAGGCATTGAAAAGCGTGGAAACGCTTTGAACGCTTTGAAACAAAGCCAGGCCTCGCTTTGAAGCCAAGCTTGGCTTTGCTTTGAAACGCTTCGAAGCGTTCCAAAGCGTTTCCACGCTTTCCAATGCCAGGCCTTGCTTTGCTTTGAAGCGCTTTGAAGCGCTTCGAGATTTTTGTGAAGTATAGCAGGGGCTTTAGTGTGAACTGTAAACAACTGTTATGACACTTTAAAATTTGCTCCAGTTATTTTATTATGCTTCATGTTGAATGTTACTTCTTCTTCGGTCACTGTATCATTTTTCCTGTTGGGCCAAAGTCCAACAGGTCTTTAATTTTGATTCTGGTATCTTAAACACAGTTCTAGCGTTAAAGTGTTAATGTGCGGAGTGTGTTTTACACGTCTTTTACCGTAGCTGTGCATCTGTCACAACTAAAATGCCTTGTACAATCAGTGCTGGTTAAGTGGTTTCTGTGAAGGCACTTTGAAAATGCAAAAGTCTGACAAAAAGTGATCAACTAGGAATCGACAACACCACCTGAAGGTTATGAAGCTAACAAACTAACCACTCGACCAATCAGTTCTGATGTTTCACGGCTAGTATAAATCATTGTATATTAGAATTTGAAGATAGTACTGCGTACATCCAGACTGGAACATCTTTGTTTTGTTTGGTATGCGATTCTGTTTTGCAAGCGATATTGTTATATGTCATGAAAATAAATAACATAGTCATCAAACTGGCGCAATTATTTGCAAAAGAACTTACAAGATAAATTCGCGATAATGCATGAGCAAACATGCAGTTGACTAATTATCAATCTGTACTCATTACCTACCTTTCAAGTTTCAACTTTGTTTGGGCTGAAATTCTGCAGTTTCAGTGGCTGCAAAAGGAGAGATTTTTCATGGGAAATATGCAAATTAAAAAATAAAACTCGCTGGCCCAACAGGTTTACGATGACCTCTGGCCAATGTTAATGCTTGATGCTTACTGAATTCTTTTGCCGAAAACTTAGCTTCTTCAGTACTAAGTACATACTTGCGTGTCAAACATTTGCATTCGAACAATTACTAACATTTTAGCACTTGATTACCACCTTAT
This sequence comes from Trissonchulus sp. WLG1_4, assembly GCA_030248245.1. Classification (NCBI taxonomy): domain Eukaryota; kingdom Metazoa; phylum Nematoda; class Enoplea; order Enoplida; family Ironidae; genus Trissonchulus; species Trissonchulus sp. WLG1_4. The sequence goes on along the minus strand of JASANF010002598.1, from coordinate 32,288 downwards.
TAAATTTCGATCCGCAGTAGGGCATACAGAGAAACGAACGTAGGACTAAATTATTATTAACTAAATTGCTAGAGTAAATCTAGCTCTAGCATTCACTTATATACAATCCGCACTATTCTTATTCTTATTCTTATTCTTATTCTTATTCTTATTCTTATTCTTATTCTTATTCTTATTCTTATTCTTATTCTTATTCTTATTCTTATTCTTATTCTTATTCTTATTCTTATTCTTATTCTTATTCTTATTCATATTCTTATTCTTATTCTTATTCTTATTCTTATTCTTATTCTTATTCTTATTCTTATTCTTATTCTTATTCTTATTCTTATTCTTATTCTTATTCTTATTCTTATTCTTATTCTTATTCTTATTCTTATTCTTATTCTTATTCTTATTCTTATTCTTATTCTTATTCTTATTCTTAGCCACAACTCGTACTGCTGCTGCTGGAGCTACGACTGCTCTGCAACTAAAACGACGACGACTACTACTGCTGCTGCTACGACGACTTCTACTACTACCACAGCTACAACAGGTACCTCAGCAACTACTAATACTACCTACTGCTGCTGCTGCTGCTGCTGCTGCTGCTGCTACTGCTGCTGCTGCTGCTGCTGGAGCTACGACTGCTGGTGCTGATACTATCACCTGATACGACAACGACTACTATCACCACTTCTGCTGCTGCTGCAGTTACGACAACTACAACTACTACCACAGCCACATCTGGTGCTACTGCTGCTGCTGCTACAGCCACGACGACAACTACTACCACAGCAACAACAGGTACACTACTACTGCTGCTGCTGCAGCTACAATTGCGGCTGCTGCTGCAGCTACGACTCCTACTACTACATCAGCCACAACTGGTACTTGCCACTTCAACTTATACTACCGATATCAGACGACTAAAGCAGTAGAAACTACCTACTACCAAGTACTACCACTACAACAAGTAGCACACCTAGTACCACAACAATAGCTTAGGCTGCAGGAACTACTACCAACTACTACCACTACAACAACTAAAGCAGTAGCAACTACAACCGACTACTACCACTTCAACAACTAAAGCAGCAGCAACTACTACCTACAACCAAATAAAATATTTTATTAAAATATTAAATTGGGATACTCACGACTAGGGATGTTTTCAGTTATCGAAATCTTAATCAGTTCAGTTGATCAGTTAACTGATTAGGTTAAAATTAGATCAGTTCAGTTATCAGTTAATTTTGCAAAATTTTAATCAGTTCAGTTACAGTTAAGTTAACTTAACTGTAACTGATAACTTTAACTGAAAATATTTTCAGTTATTTTTTTAAAAATGCTGGTTTCTTTTTCCGCTAATCCCGATATTTGCTAAAGTTTTCACGTAGTTTCTACTAAATTACAACTTAATTAACTTCTAATTATCAACTATTTAATTACTAATATTTGAATCTACTCAAAACAAAAAACCTCTTGTCAACATGGGATCAAACATTTATTTCAAAACGAAAATTTTAAACTTCTGTAACAACTGCCAAGTTGCAACTGTAAATGACATGAGCTCTTGGAATAATGGGTGCAAAACAATGCCCAGAATAGAATAGAACATAAAACAATTAATCAAATAAAATAACAGGCAGAACCTTAAGTGGTTCTAAACTGGAAATTCAAGTCTGATCATTCATTTAATTGGCGTTTTGTCCTTTCAATGCTTTTAGCGACAATTCTACAGAAACAAAAACTTGAAAATCAATGCAAAAAGTAAACAAGCAGAACGCCACAAAGGATTTTATGCATGTTTCGACGCATAACTCAAAATGATTTTCAGTTATTGCATGTAACTGAAAAATATATCAGTTAACTGATTTCAATCAGTTTTTTACAACCGAAGCAGTTCAGTTACGGTTAAGTTAACTGCTTTTAGGAATTGTGCGGTTAAGTTATCTGTTTTTAACTGCTTTTCAAGATTAGAGCAGTTCAGTTATCAGTTATTATCAGTTAACTGTAACTGCTTAACTTTAACTGAAATTGAATCAGTTAGCAGTTAACTGAAAACATCCCTACTCACGACTGTACCCCGCTTGCGATAGCCCCGCAAGCGGGATCGGAAGTTAGGTCTCAAAACTCGCCCTATACCCCAAATATCGTGTAGTAAGTAACAACTATTAACTCCCTCCATTCGGTAGCTTAGGAATACTCTTGTATTGAAGTTACAACTCGTAGCCTGGTATAACTTCAACACAAGGAAGAGGTGAATAAGTGCGCCAAACAGTGCTCGAACACCTTCTGGGCGTTAAGAAAAAAACATTAAACTTAACATGTAAACAATGTAAAGTATATGTCTAACAAGCGGTAATATAATGTTAAAGCGAGCAAAAAATACTTCTATGCAAAGTTTAATAAAAAACCGCTCAACGTATTCACATTTGACCAACCGACGTGTAAACTGTCTGGCTTAGTGAAAAGAAATTTATCAACTATTTTTTCAACGGTCGGTTCTGTTTGGTTTGGTTTTTCGGCTTCGGTTGTTTATTTTCTGTTTTTATCAAGTTTGTTTGCATACGCAATGTTTGCTTTACAATAAAGTTATTTGTACGTCAAAACTCGTGTTTTTCTGTGCGTTTTGGTCAAGATTTTGCCTAGGCTTAGGGTTTTCACAACAGTTAGGGGTACTGTACATAGTTGGTTAGTTAGGCAGATTTAAGATCTGCGTTTCGGCCCGGCCGTTTTCATTTTGCATGCGAGCCTAGGAAATCCCACTGATAGAGCACGCTCATTAATATAAAATTCCACACTAATACATGACTACTACTAGTTCTTTTTTTGGTGAAAAATTGGTAAAATAATCTGTTTTACTGATTTAACTCTAGCTTTAAATCCTTAAACCCGCTGCACCAATAAAGATTAACAGAGTTAGCATTAAGATTTTGTTACAAATAGTATTTTGTCCGGTCTAATGCTTTTTATTTACTGCAAAAACCGGCATGCTGAATTCTTAAAATCTATGCTGCAATACTTCAGTTACACCCTCTTATTGATAAACTAGCAAGACGAAAATGTTAATTTCAAGGTTTGTCTACATTCTTTAAGCCGATGGTTGGGGTTGATAAGCAGAACAAACGAGAAGATTTTTCGACCAAAACTTGTCACATCCTTCTAAAATTCTGGTTTTCTTGACACAACTTTAAACTTTACTTTGCTATTAATTGCAGCGTTGTGCCTTGGTGATTTTACTAGAGCAAAAGTTGTCAGCCTTAAGACGAAGTGATTTACATTAAATAATGGAGAACCGTCATGAAAATTTCGACAAAACGTGACGTCATAACCGAGTGTTTAAACTTCTGTCAAAAAACGCTATTTTTGAATCCCAATTTAACCAAACCGGGTTTCATGAGAAGCAAAAACAGGATTCAATTAGTCAAATTGTGTTTTTTATAACTGACACTTTTTAATTTTTTATTTGATTTATTCAATTGATTTATGATTTAATTTACGGTGGACTGCACCAAATTGGATTAACTGACGATTAGTTTAAACCGATTTATGTAACTCAGGCTTAAAATTGTTAAGTCCGCTGCACCAATGAAGATTAACACAGTGTTGGCGCTTAAGATTTAGTTGAAAACAGTTATTCAATACTTTATGTGTTCTTAATCTTATTTGAAAAGAGCAGAACATTTTTGCAATATCATTTTTGCTATTTGTTTTTTCATTGAAACACTGCAATACATGTTTTTCTGGAGATGGATGTACTTTAAATATTTATCTTGTTTTTTGTATTGTGGTGTATAGATTAACAGTATGAACTCTAACATATTTGTATTACAGTTTTTGCAAGTTTATTATATTTAGCATATAACGCTACATCATACTTTTTATTGTAGCTTTAATTGAAGCGGTAACGTACATATGTAGTTGTTAATTATGAATAGTCCCGGAAATCGTTATAGGTTTTGAGCAGATTTTCAATAATTTTGGTGCACATTAGCGTTTATTTTGTTCACAAAAACATCAAACAAGAAATTGTAGCAGTGCACTTTTATACAGTGGACAATATACCAAGACTAAATTAAATTCTAACATCCAAATGGAAATACCTAACTTTGGACGTTGTATTGACGTGTGTGCATTTGTAAAGTACCTGAGTGTAGAAAACACACAACAAAATAAAAGTAAATATATTTTGGGAATAACAGTTCCACCTATCTAAGTCTATCGGCACATGGGCTCATATTCACAGAGGGTGTCTAAACTTTATCTCAGACTTAGTCAAACAATCGTAGGTACGAAATACAACTAGAATTTGTGGTTGTTTTTTTTCACAAATTCATTCAAAGAGAAATTTTTTGACGGAGACTAAAGCTTAACACCTTTTGTGAATATTGGCTGAGTATTTTATGACATGCTGCTTTAAACACGGATAGAAGCAAATAATTGTACACAGACATACGCACAAACACACAGACACACAGAAAATTCAGCAATTTCTGTACTTTTTCGACACAACTCATTTTTGAAATAGATTGAAATAGGAACGAAAGAGCTTAGCATAATGGCTGAATTTTACAAACAACAAACGTCAAATGTTCAAAATTTAGCAAGATTTAATTGTAGACAATTAAAGTTTGCTAAATTTTGACTCAATGAGCACGTTTAAGCAATAAATTTAGTTTTAAGTTTAGCAAAAGTCTAGCAAACGCTTTGTCCGGTCGTCGTGTCAATGACTGTAATTTGATCAACTCCACAGGCGCCGAATGTATTTCCTGTATTTTCGCAAACAAACTCCAGCTGAAACAAAAAAACATGCGTTGAAACAAAATTGAATTGGGGCCGTTCGCACCGACGTCGAGAATGCCAACCACTACACCACAGGCTGAAGACTCGTAGTCCTACTTATCATTTCAATGGGCTGCCACATTTTTAAAACGAAGTATCTTCGGGCTGGACTTGTACCGGCGACCGATCAGAAATGCATTAATGTACCACTGCACCACTGCGGCTATGTATCTTGTAAGTTAATTAAGGCGTTAAGATTGCCGCGTGTTATCAACTTAACACTATGGGATGGTTCCAAAAAAAATTTCAATTTCAATTATTGCAGTGTATTTATCATTTTAATTAGGATTTTTTATGCCCTATTAATTATATACATCCTATTAATTATTTATTTTGCTTTTACTGTTATTTACTTGCACATGTTTAACTTTATAAAAAATCACTAAAAGTTTCCTTAATGAAGATTAATTTTGTAGTTTTATACTCATTCTTTCTAAATTCAAAACTTCAAAGTCTCAAAAGCTGCTTTGTCACCTCAGTAGCCGAGGGGTCGAGTTCCATCTCAGCCTCTTGCCAGAACCGGTCGTCCGCACTGACGTCGGGGTTGGACTCGAAATTGCAGGTTCCTCCTTGGCACCCAGACAGTTTCAAATCCTTGGTAGCCTCGTAATACATGAAGACCACGGCACGATTTTCTGCGCCAGGGGGGATGTTTGACACCACCAGCGAGTGGACCTCTCCCTTGTTGGCCTTGGTCGCGACGAAGTCACCACCGTCCTCTGAAAATAGATTCGACTGGGATTAGAATTAAATTAGATTAGGATTAGAGCAAGATTAAATTAGGATTAGAGCAAGATTAGATTAGGATTAGAACAAGATTAGATTAGGATTAGAATAAGATTAGATTAGGATTAGAACAAGATTAGATTAGGATTAGATTAGATCCGATAGATTAGACTATATTAAGATTAGAGTGGTATTAGAACAAGATTAGATTATTCAATTATAATGAGTACAGATGTACATGGGGTGGTCTGGAGTAGCGCAAGCTCCCCCCCCCCGCCTCAAGGTTTGAGATTCCTAGAAATTTCCTGAGATTCCAAGCCCCCCTCATATTCTATTTATTGGAACAAGCCTCCTAAGATTTCACCCATTGCAACAAGCCCTCTCATTGGTGCCAAAAAATGTGCCAAAACGCTTAAAAATGTGCCTACGGCGGTAGTAAAAGGTATAAAAAGTAAAAAAAGGCTATCAATCCTTTGCAAAAACGCGAAAATATTCCATTCTCTGAGTTAACGTCCTCCACAAGTTGGGAGCCCCTTCAAAATTTAGAAAATCCGCAGTAAACAACCTTAGACTAGACCTCGGGTATGTACATGTAATTTAAAGTGATAAGAGCGGAAATAGGCCCGTGAGGAAGTACAAACATATAAGTAATAAAGTGTTTATTTAACCTCTGTAATTATGTATATCTCTTGTTATATACATTATAATAGTTGTTATAAGGGTAAAAGGTTAATGACGTTATATATTAGTTTTAAAACAGATTAGGCTAATAAATTATTAGTATTATCGCATGCTAGTGTTTAAGATTAGGACTTAATTTATGTAAGTACTAGTAGTGCTATTCGTGGTCTCGTTCAGACCGTATCCGCTGTGTAGCGACTCGTCAGTGAACTTACACTAACGGAACTGTTTTTGAAAATTAGAAAAATGTAAAAATAAACAAAGAAAAATGTAATAATTGGTCTCGTCGCTAACCACGCTCAAACTAAGTGATGTTAGTAGAATAAATTATATGCTAATGTTCTTTTTTATCTCTAGTAGAAGATTTGTATCATATCCGTATTTGTTATGTATTTGTTTCTTTTTATATATATATTAAGGAAACATTGCTCAATCTTGCGATTAGAGTAATTTTTAGATTTAATTTTATTGAAGAGACGTTTAGTTTTTCGGTTGAAGTTGGATATGCTAGTGCACAGTTGATATGTTGAAGTCATTTTCCACTACATTGAAAGCGTAGCAGGTAGCTATATTGCCGTTTAAATTTGGTAATGATATGACGTTGAATGTAAAGTTTTCCCGTTTGTCAAAAACTTTAGTAATGAACTGTTTGTTGTGTATTTTTATAGATATATTGAGGACATCCGCGTTATCATTTTTATTATTAACTTTGTTAATGTTAATGTAATGCACATGTAGATTTCTCATGTACTGCACATGAGAAATCGAAGATAATAAAATCTAAACGCCTTTCGTGTTAGTCTAGTTTTGACTTTAGTTTTTACGCTCGCGTATATATTATATTCAGAATCTCATCGTCCTACGTTAATTCGGGTAGGTCAAATTTCTAGTCTTATTTAACCCTAGAAGTGCAGGTAACCTTTGTGTTCTGCACGCAACGCACAAACACCAACACACCTGAATTTTTAGCGGCTAGAACTTCCGCAGATTGCTAAATATGCAGCTCCGGGGCAGAATCGAACTGCCAACAGTCTGATCTGCAATCAGATGTTCTGTAGATGCGCAACGCACTACCAACCGAGCCAACTGGGCTAGCAGATGTGTTAACTGCATTTTGACTTTATTCAAACCAACAAAATCACGGTGATTACGATAAGTGAAAAATGTCGTGAAGCGTGCAAAAGTGTTTTAGCTTTTAAAAATGGATACCTATTGGACTTGGTGAATTTGTATCAAAAACTATCGAATATCAAGCGAATACGAACTGTTTTTGTTTAAGATAGTAGTTCATAATTTACACTCCGCTTGACAAAGAACTTACATCAGTCGAACTTAACAAGACGGTTTCAGTGGTCTCATAGTGTAATGGTTAACACTCTGGATTTATAATCCAGTTATAAGAGTTCAAATCTCGGTGAGACTTATTTTTTAAAAGTAGTCTTTTTACTAAGGTTTTCCTCTCTAAAAGCGTGTAAGCTTTGGTAGTTTTCGCTCTTTCACAAGTTTTGGATTGGGTTTGGTTTGGAGCTAACACAGCAGTAATGTGTTCAGAAATTGTTGTTTGAAATCATTTGATCCACAAGATTTGGCCGCGTTTAATATTCCCTTTGGAATATTGACACTCAGGCCTCGCAATGTAACCACTTCTCACTCAGCAAAAGAGCTTGTTGATTTTAGAACCCAATTCAGTTTTGCTAAACGTAGAGTTCTAATCTGAAATTGAGTTTCCCGGATAAGATTTAAAATTATTTCGCGATTTGCGAAGTAACTTTAGAAGTAAATAAAGATTCAGTTTCGGCTTTTATTATTATCGGGTTGTGTTCCAAGTACATGGCAGGCATGTATAAATGTTACGTTTAGTGTGCCCGCTCTTTTACTTTATTTCGCAAACCTTATTTATTAAAATTATCTTTTATTAGTATAACCTATTTAATTCCAAGGTCAAATGCGATAAATTTCCTTACCAGCAGGAGGAACACCAATATCAGCGTTTCCAAACTTGTTGCCGGTTCCTTTAACCGTCTGCCAACCTTTGCCTTGGCTCTCAGAAACGGACTCGTATTGGCAAGTGTCACCTAAAACAGATCACGCTTACACTTAAATTATTATGATTACACATCACACCATTACAGTATACATAAGATCATATTGTGGCGTGATTATTTCGTAATTTTGCCGGCTGAACGGACATACGGCTGTAAGTATGAATCGAGCCTATGTAAGGTCACCCGTTTGTTTGTAATAAAATCACCAGCATATGAGCCTTCGAGAAACATTGATATAAATGGATCTTCCTTTAAAATTTCAAAGTTGTTACAAACTATTACATGAACTGCATGAAATTTATTTTGCCAGGAACTACTGCAATCGGTTTTTGATAATTTGTTCTTAGTTTTGTCGGCTGAACGGACATAAGGACGGTAGCCACATATGAATATATCTTTATACACAAGATGTACAAACTCTATTAATTTCCCACAATTCAACTATGGGGCCCATTACCGGATTAAACGGACTGGACTTAGTTTAGCTCATTTTAGTTTATCTTATTTGGCCTGCCAGAGTGTGACTAAGTTTTGTTTTCATCATGAGAGTTCAAAGGCCAATTCACACGAGCGAGCGCACGAGTGAGATTGAAATCGAAAAGGCGCGCCTGCTCAGGCACCATGGTTCCACGGAGTAAAATGCACCCTCATGTGAATTCGCGCTAATGGTCGATTCATAGGGCCTGTTTCTTTACCGGATTAAACGGACTAAAAGAGTTAAAAAAATTAGTCAGAGGCTTAATTTTAGTCAGACCCCATTCCAAAACTACAACTGGACTAAACGGATTTAACATGCACGCTTAACATTAGCGTGTATAGTTAAGTCCGCTTAGTCCGATTAGAAAGCAGCGCACTAAAAGTTAAGTCCGTTTAATCCAGCGGTTTGGAATGGCATTTTTAAAGATATGTAATTTTTAAACCGTTTAGTCCGGTTAAAATTAACCCTTTAATCCGGTAACGGAATAGGCCCTACAGCATTCTATGGGATGCTCTCAACTGGCACAAACTATATACCGTCGAACTGGCAGGCCAGGGCTGCGCACAAAGCAGAGTCATCGCCGCCACCACTGCCGGTTGTGCCTTCGCCCGAGGGGGGCGTGGTTTCATCACCACCGTCTGCGGTTGTGTCTGCCGGAGGCTCAGTGCTTGGCGCAGCTGTGGTGGTGGCCACTGAAACAATTGCCCGATTTGTGAAAGAAAGAAATGGAGGCACCGTGAATAGAACCCGGGCCGCTTGCGTCGACATCAAGAATGCTAACCACTAAATCATATACCCCACGTCTCGTAGGTCCTATTTCTAATTTACAACAGTGAACGTTTTATGCTTATGATTATTAATGGTTAAGGTTGAATACTTGGAAACTTTTGGTGCCTGTATTCCCATTAAAGTGTAAACTGATCTTGTTGGCTCAGTGTTAAAGCTAAAGTTGTATGAAATTATTCTTTGGTATGTGGTAATTCATTGAACTACAAAGTTGCAAATTATTAACTTTCTTATTGCTTAAATATTAATGCAAAGTCGGACATTTTTTGTTGGCAAACCTAACCAACATTTCGTTACAGAAGTCTCGAAAAATAAGTTCACTGAAGTCGAGATTAAAGTTGGTTTAGTGTGCAACTGGAAAAACACATTAGTTTTGGGTGTTACGCTTACTGTGGCATAAACAAACCAAAAAGGTGAATCTGTGCAGCATAATTGAACTTGAAGTCTAGTCACTGAAGTTAGCTAAGACGTATTTTAGTTGAACTGAACAGTACTAAATCTGGCTTAAAGAAGGACCTACCGCAATCAGCAACCGCATCGACTTTAACGTCATCGAAAGCAACGCAACCCGATTCTCCAGTCATACCAAAAGCGACAATGACAATCTAAAAAAAGTATATATGTATGAAAAATTATATGGTTAATTGCTAATAGTTGATAAATTTAACGGCAGTTTGCGCCAACCTAATTCCCTAGCTGTTCTTATTCTCTTGCTATTCTCGAGTGCCATTCAACAGTCAGAGTTATACTAAAGTATATGGTTAGTAAATTGCTGTTAGTATTGTTAGCAATTGCTATTTTGTTAGCAATTGTTAGTAAATTGCTTTAGTAAATTCAATAATCGATGTACACTGCTGTAACTGTTTGTAACGATGTGCTTTTTCAAAATCGGCACCGGGATGTTTCACCAGCAGTATATATGAGCCTTTAGAAAAGACTGGTTATCGCTTCTTAGAACTGATTTGCTCAGCTCAGATCAAAGTGTAACGTTTGAGCCAACAAAAAACTGAGTCTTGAATTTTTCGGTCTACAAGCTCAAAAATGAGCAATTTGAATCTAGTACTAAAAAAAAGTCATCTAGACTAAAATTATAACAAGATTTGCTATTCACGATACCCTGGTTAACATCCTGCAGCATTTTTTTGTACGTACTACGTAGTTGGATTAAGTAAGAATAAGCTAGTTATAAAGTAGAGTAAGATACTAAGTGTAGGTTACGGTAAGTATGGAATAGAGAACCAATTCATTTGGCTAAAAGTAAAAAGTAAGAAGTAAAAAGTACATCTGCGTGAACCGGGCCTAAACCTCAAATGTAGACACCGGGGAAGAAACCTTGCCCCTTTTGGGGCCTACTTGTTACATTGATTTATTTGATTTTATGTCTTGACACGTCCTTTGCATAAACTGAATGTACATATTGTTCAAGTTTTTGAACTTATGAACTTATTACTATGTAGCACCTTTAATTCGGCTCGTTCACAAACAATCAGTAAAGAATGAATTTAAAATTGAATATATATATATATATATAATATATATAAATATATATATGTATATATATATATATATATATATATATATATATATATATATATATATATATATATATATATATATATATATATATTTGTGTTTGTGTGTTTGGTGCTTACGTCGCAAAGTTCGCACGGGGGCAGGACAATTTCTGAGGGTCCGGGAGCACTGTCTGGAACTTGCTGGCAATTCTCGGGTGTAGCATCAGCCGAAACCGCAGATCTGGTACAGACATCCATGGCTCCGTTCTTCATCCAATGTCTAAATTATTATCACAAAAGCATTAACCCTTTCATTCATAATGCTGCTTCAGCGCAACGACTGGCACTGTTGCACAGTAATGAAACCTGTCGGCTTTATGTTTCACAAAATCAGTAAAGCGCACGAGGATTCCTTAGTGATCTGACTGACTCAATTTGGCCGCTAATGAGCAACGCATTTTCAACCTTGTACATTAATGCTCCCTCTTTGCAATAACAAAACCAGTTACTTCACAGTGTTACTAAGTTTTGTGCACAAGCACAATGTTTCAATATGGCAAATTAAGGAGGGGGTGTGAGTGTCGCGAAAGCAGTCGATTTTGCGCGACTGTAAAACTTTTTCAGTGAAGGATAAAACATTGTTCTTTCTATATTCTGAAAATACTGAGGCATATATTTTCGCTAAGTTCAGCAAAATTGATGCAGCATACAGTTAGCAGTGAAGTCGCAAAGTCGAAAAAATGACGTTTTAAAAACCTATTCACATTCGATAATTTCGTCATAATTATCAAATTTTTTCTTTATTTGCTTCACACAGACTAAAAGCACATATGCTTTAGTTTATGCACACAAAATTTAGTACAAATTGCTTGAATGGTTGCAGAGTTATACCTGTTTGAACTGTGAAACTGCGTAAACGGTAAAGTGCACACAGCAATAATGTTAAATTGTGAAAAATTTAGACGCTTATTTTAAAAACAAAAGAAAAACGCACCTTCATTTTTATTTTTCTTATTTGTGGCAAAAAATTGTGCGTCAAAACATATGTGAACTTGATTTTAGAACTTTTATGTCCCTATTGCGTGATGTCTGGCTTACAAATGGTGATTGGTTCTAGATATTGGTAGTCTAGTGTTTGGCAGTAAATATTTGACACCATGTAGCTTTTCACTAGTTTCTCAGCGAACGTACAATTTCAAAACAAAAAGCTCTCTTTTTGCAAACTACATATATATGAGCAAACTGCTTTTGCGACACTACCACCTTAAGTGTGGTTTCAAGTCTAATAATTGTCAAAATAAGTTTCAATTGAATCCAACTGATCCTTTTTTATCTAATTAGCTAAATCCAATTAACTCTCTTTTTCCTATAATCTCTAATCCACCATGTAATCATATAATGATATAATCATATGATCCATATATTATGATATAATGATAATCCATATAGTGGACCCGCTGTAACCGCTAAGTAACCGCTGACAGTGAACGCTAACCGTGTACAAGCTAAGCTTAGCGTGTGCAGGGTTACACGCGTGTACACGGTTTCTACGGTGCCCAGGCCTACTTAAATCCTGTTCTTAGAGTGGATTACTTCATTGTGACGATGATGTCAGACTGTGTGCATTCGATGGTACATGACGCGAATTGTGCTTCGTCAGTGTCAGCGTTCGGAGCACTGTAGCAATGGGCAATAAAGTCACCACCTGAAAAATCCAATTTTTATTTAATTTAATTTCTAAAATTAAATTTTAAAAATTTTAATTTTTTTTTAATTTTCGGATTTAATTATTCACCAGGAAATGTTTTAAATACACACTTGCAAGCATAACCGCTCAACTGAAAACAGTATTGAGACACATGAAGAAAATTAGAATTAAGTATGGAAATGCGAACGTCTCAGTTTTGAAACGATATAGTTTGAGATAAATTCAAGCCTAAATCGACACTCAAGTCTTCCGAAATTTGCTACGCACTGACGCTAAATCAAACTTGTAACTGTCACAAAAAAATGCAGCCATAAAAAGCAAACCGGTTAAATTCTGCTCCTCTTGGGGAGCAAGAATGTATATACTTTGTTCTTTTTTACTTTATCTCTTGACCATTTTTCAGCAATAAACAAAAAATGAAGTTTTTTAGTAAGTAATTAGTCAACTCTAGATAATCCTGACGTCAATGTTGGGCAGTAGTATGCAAAAGTAAAACTAGTTACAAAAACTAATTTTCTGCAGTTAAGGTAGCGCTCAGCAACAAAACTCATGTTTGGCGCTCAGCTCATGCAATAAGTAGCAATACCACTTTAATTGTACATCAAAGTGACATCAAAAAACCATATTTACAATACTTTTCAGCACTTTAATGTGAATGTGTCAAATTTTATGACCATGTCGAATTTCCTATTCACACTAATTTTGTTTTTGACCTAGCTCAGCGAAACTTCAACCGATTTTGAAGATCTTGGTATCAATAGAAAGATCTTTCCAAAATCTAGACGTGATTGATCTTCGATTTTTAATTTCTATTTTTGATTTTGCAAAAAATCGATTTTTCAAAAATCAATTGTGTTTGAGCGACTACAAAAAGTGCTACGAGCCAAAATTTGAAAATCAAAAAACTTTCACGTCTGCATTTATATTCTTTCTTTCATTGTGCAAATTTTCAACTCGATCGCAATCGGCAGCTGGGAACTAGGTCCAAAAAAAGTAGTCGATTTCGCTACGCAAAAATGTAAGGCTTGCCCACACGTTTCACTTTTTCAAAAATTAGACCTTTCCTATGACTGCATATTTCCGTTGAAAAAGTTACCAAAAGCCATACTCAATTTTTTAAGAAATTAAATCAAAAATTTGACATTTTCGAAGATTTGTCAGCTTTTTAGGATTTACATTTTTGATTTGCTATTTTCACGGCTGAATAACTCAGCAAAGCTTCAACGTATTCTTATGTTTAATACGTCAATTTAAAGCTAAGAAGCCGCATATTACATTGATATGAGTAATCACTTTATATTGAAACAAAAATTTTTTTGCTACGGCTACAAATTTGTCCCAAAAATTTTAAAAATTTTTTTTATCACAATATGCACATCAAATCAAAGCTCTTTTTATTCTGAACAACTTTCCTTCAAGACATTATGGTCAAAAATGTCGCTGAAAAAAAGTAAACGCCAAAGTTGGTTCCCCTAAGCGCCACCTTAAACCAAAACTATAACTAAAGCTGAACTAACATGATGTGATAGAACGCCACTACTGGGCAGCCTTATCAAAAAGCGCAAAACTGTTTACTTGGCGCCTCTGATGTTCCGAAGCACCCCTCTACTTTGGCTCCATCAGCGCCCGATACGACGTAGAAGTCCAACTTGTCTCTTGGCGGGTACTCGTTACCCCAGCAACAAGCGCCACCGTCGCAGTCAAGCTCGGCACCCTCCTGGACCGGCCCACCGCCCGCGGACTCAAATGCACTCTCGTCGTATGGCTTCACATCGGCGCCATCCCCGAAGCATTCTGAAAACAGGTTTTGAAATCTATTCTGAATGTCTATGTAGCATAGATGTATATAAGGAGGAGTAGGGGAGGTATCCACGACCAAGCTTTAGACACCAGGCACTCCCCCCCCTCAAACACCAGGCACCTCGAACGCCCAAACCAACAGGCTACAAGGCAACGTATAGATGAGTTACGAGTATGTCAGATTTTCGCTGGCGGAGCAGACGTTTCGTTGCTAATACTGACAGATAGCGTCGACCTTGCGCTGGTTTAGGTTCAGACCTATTTACGATTTTCATCATTTACTATAATTGGCGAATACCTAAACACAAAATGGACCAAAACGGCGAATTTTTCAGCCTATGCCATGCCAGATGCCAGTGCCAGATTACCGTTTTGAATTGGAATAATTTGACCAATGGATAAATAGTTAGTATCATATCAATCCAGCTTGGGTTAATATGATCAAACTACACGCGATTTATACTCGCTGTCACGATACGCAATTAAGGGTGGGGCTACCTAAAAAGTGAAAATTTTAGGTTCTCCGATTCGCTTTTGCACACAATGTAGACCCAGGGAAGGCGCACCGCAGATGTAACAAACTGGAACCAATGCTTTTGCCAATTTTTCACTAGGGGCTTCCAAAAATTTAATTTTACGTGTAAATCATAGGCGCAAAAAAAAGTTTTTTGTGGTTGCAAAGCGCCCCTTTACTCGAAATTTTTGGTAACACTGACGAAGCTGATTTTTACATGATTCGATAGCCTAACGTCATATCTCAACCTCTATGATCCATTTTTTTAAATTTTTGCCCATGGCCTGAGCAATGACGTAAAATGTAAAATCACTCAAATTTGGCGGGCTCAAAAAACGGCCATTTTTTCACCTTTCACCATCGATTTTAAAATTGAAAATACATATCAAAAATCCGGATCATACTATTTTGCACTTACATGTGGGCTACTACTATGCCAAGTTTCAGCCTGATTGGCTTGGTGTGGTTTTTGCTAGAACTTTTCAAGTAAGGGCCACTTTTAGGCTTTTTGACGTACTTTTGCCTATGTTAAATACACTGACAAACGCACTGAACCAAAAGTGCACCTTCAAGCTTAATTGTTCTTATCTTAGGTAGAGGTGCCTTGGGGGAGTAACATATGTGAAAATAAGCAAAACTGGAGAACTTTGATTTTTGACCTGGGTAGCCCCCCCCCCTTAAGCCGAAAGATTAAACAAGTTTATAAACAAATTATTATAATATCATTTTGGCATTTTCGAAAGCTGCCACTTATCAATTGTTCGCGCGAATAGAGTTGAATAGAGTTCAGGGCTAACACGTGTGCAACCTTGCTGTGAGGAAAGCAAGGAACAATTAAAAAAATGGGATTGTTTGAAAAAAGTGACGGTTGTTCTTGTATTTATTATAATATATAAAAAACATGTTTATAATTTTTCCAAATTCTAAAAAATCGGTATAAAATGTTATAATTTGGTCAGAAAATTTAGGTACCCGAACCACTTTTTGCGTCCCGAACTGACTTTTATCCAAACCCGAACTCGAACCCGAACTGAAACAACAACCCGAACCGTACCCGAACCCGAACTTTCGTTCCAACACTAACTTAAACCTTAAATTTTAAACCTGCAGTGGGAACGCGCATTAGTTCAATTTCAATGCTGAAATAATGGGCGACTTTTAGCTGCTAAATTGACAGCGGAAGTACCTCCCACTCCTCCATCCCCTCCGTTTCCGTTTTTGTCTCCGTTCCCGTCTCCGTCTCCCGTATTCCCGCCATCAGGCGCGGGTGTATCCCCGTTTCCATCAGGGGAATCGGTTGGTGGGGGATCGGTTTCGCCGCCGTTGCTTCCGCATCCCAGTGCTGAAAGCAAACAGGGTTTTAGACGGCCAATGAAACGGGTCAGATTACATTTACACTGGCTAGCACCAAAATAGAGTAGCTCCAGAATAGAATAACTCAAGATTCAATAATATTTAACCCTAAAGACATATTCATTAGACTGGTTTTTACTGTTTCCGAGAACGGCTGCCAATTAACTAATCACCATACATGGAATATATTTTTTTATTAATAGTGTAAGATGACGAACAGCTCTCCAGAATAGAAAGAGAATAAGAATAGGTCGAGAATAAGGTTGGCATATGGCCGTTAGTTTTCTTGATAACTTTTCTCAAAGCTAAGCTGGCGAGTGCTGTTTGAGCTTATGCTGAACTCCTAGTTAAGTGGATATTTTTGAATCGAAGGTAACAGCTAATTACAACTAATTATTTGCTTCATAATTGAACTGACAAAATTATGCTTGGCTTCAAAGACGATGCCAAGAGCAGTTGAAACAAATTTACGAATCAAATTTGGTTATTAACTTGCCTATTCATTTACCGGATTAAACGAACTAAAAAACGATTTAAAATAAGTCAGCGGCTTAATTTTAGTCTGAACCCATTCCAAAACTAACACTGGACTTCACGAATTGACAATGCACGCTTAACATTAGCGTGCATCGTCAAGTCCATTTAGTCCGACTAAAAAGCAGCGTGCTAAAAAGTAAGTCCGTTTAATCCGGGGGTTTTGGAATGGCACATTTTTAAGCTGAATTTTTCAACCGTTTCGTCCGATTAAAATTAATCCTTTAATTCGGTAAAGGAATGAGCCCTTGGAGACCTGCTGATAAACCGACCCATCAGTCTAGCGTTCGCAGTTCGCTGCATAAGGTCGAATCTCAACCTTTGCAGAAGCAAACTTGTTTGTAATCAATCCTTCTCAATAAAGCTTAACTTACCGACAAGAGTACTTTTTTCAAATGGTTGTTTAATGGTTTTTAAATTTAGTATGGTTATTAAAATATTAGCAGGTCTTTATAGTATGTATTACTAGAGCAGATTACAAATTTAGCCACAAACGCTTTTCTCTTATATTAGCAAAAACTATTGAAGAGTAATACAAGTAAGAAAACTTCGACATACAGTCCCGGCCAGAAATACCTAGTGTGCCTTTGTCTTCGCAAAGGCGAAGATGCGAAGGCCCTTCGCGAATTTGCGAACATTAAGTTAGCACGAAGGCAAGACTAAAATATTTGCAGCTAGTGTGCCAAGGCCCTGTTTAGCTACATATGCGTGAAATACGTACGCTACGCGAATTTACGCCTATGCACATAAGCAGGCTGACCCCTTGACCTGAGAAGGAATGTGCAAAAAGAACACTAATTATGACCGAGAAATATTCGCGAAGCCGCGAAGAAAAGGTCTTCGCTTTCGCGAAAATGGGTACCCTACTTATGGCCGGGACTGTAAATAGTGCTGTTTTTTATGAGAAATAATATAAAAAATAAATATATGAAGAAATAGAAAATTGTATAAAATTACCCCGTCTTGAGGCAATAGCGATAAGAAGGAATGTCAGCAGTAAATATTTCATGGCGCCAATTTATCTAAAACAAAATAAAATTAAATAAAACTTAAAAATAAAGAAAAATTTCAACTGAAAAAATTACAAACTGGAAAAATACGTTATAAACAATTAGTATAATTTTAATGGACATAACTAAATACGTTTAACAGAATTTTGAGCTTTAGCTGAAAAACTGATTTGAAAATTTAAGTCCGAGCTAAATCGGTTTCAGCTAACAGATTTAGTAAAGCCCACTGTTTAAGATTTTAATTTATTTTCTTATTTTCGAATCAGTGAATCAAACTAAAACAACAAGTATCTGGGAAATGCTAAATTTTGCCAAAAAAGTTATGAAAAATTTATTTATAAACTTGTGACCGTTTTTTTGTCGACCTTAACTACACCTTAAGTATGACATGAGAATCGCAGAACTGACTTTTAGCACCGTCACGAATTTACAGTTACATTACGGTGCAAAAATGTTGGCATACTAACCGCGTTGAAATTAAAGCGATGTCAAAGAATTAGTAGGCAACTAGAGCAAGAAAATTAATTCATGAAACTGACGACGTTTCTAAGTTTGCCCCAAGCTTCATTTTTGGGCATTTTAGCGGCGTAATTTCACTTGTTTGTCAATTTAACACTGTTCTATTATTTCCCCAAGAAGTAAATTTTAAAGTTTAAAATAAATAACATGAAGTGATTAATAATAAGCCTTAATAATTCGTTATAGCCAGGAAATGAAAGTGTTTATGAAATTTCAACACAATTTTTCCACACAGCGAAAAGCTACAAACACTTGCAAAAAATAAAGGTCAAACAGAGAAAAAAGTTTCTCCTAAAACTTTGCGATTTCTGACGTTTTTCAAAAATATTTGTGTTTTGAAAAAACAGCAAAAAGTCACCTATTACCTATAAATTTTTTAATTAATTAATTTTTACTTTTTAATTACAGTCAAAAAACATATCTACTGTAGCTGGTAGATATAACATTAATCCAGAAAAGTGGCTTAATCCATTAATACAATCTTATTCAACAAACAGAGATTAAATGTCAAAAGCAAATAAATGTCAACTTACTGTTTCTCAGAAGGCTATGTTATAGTTTTGTTTTTCAAGTTTGGTACACGCAACTTTTGGGTTCGAAACTCGAAATCGTAGAAAAATCGTATAATATGAATAGCGACGCAAGTGATGCTACATTTAAGGATGCACTGTAATTGTATTAAAACACTGTGTTACACTCTTTACTGTAATACTAGGTGTCATAGAAAAAACTTAAATCCTGTTATAACGTCGTGAAATCCGACTACTGAGTTAGAAATTTGGAAAAAACAAATTAAAGATGAAATAACGTCAAAAAAGTCCAATAGATCTGATTAGAATCGTATGGAACCAGGAATTTTGCTTAAAACCGGAGCCCCTGTATAATAAGGGACACTACTAGTCTTGATTTTAGGTCAAGGGTACCCCCTGGTTTTTATGCAGCATCAATCTTTGTAATTTTGCCTACCATCTTTGTTTAAATTCGCCTACCGGAACCAAATGGTTACTGACGTATAACAAGCAACTCATGTACTTTAAAACAATAACTTTTAACAAGAAAGTTGATGCAATTTTATAAAGGAACAAAACACGAGCAAAAGTAACCGTGTGGGTGCGGTGAAACTACGTACTACTTTTTATACTAAATTATATACTTTATATATTATTGTGAGACTTTTTTTAGAACTTTTCAAGTCTAAAACAAACTTCTAAATTAAGATAATTGTTTTTGAATAAAGGATACACCATGTACTGATACTACCGTACAAAAATACGGTACCGTATGACTATTTGGTTGGTTTTTGATGTCACAAATTAATTTCTGTGTTTCGGAGAATAAATTCTGACAATTACGGAAAACAGAATGAAATTGACAGAAATTATTTAAAATGTTTTTCATCATTGAAACTTTTGAGCGAAAATACCGTAAACAACAAATTTTACACATTTTTTCGCCACTATTAATCAAAAGAAATGAAGAATAAATAAATAAAATAAAAGCAAAATTATCAACCAGTGGGGGTAGGTATAAAAGATTGTTTGTAAAAAACGGAATCGTTTTATAAACAATAAACTAACGCGAAAATAAACAATATTTTGCTAATTTCTTCTTCAATAGGTTGGCGAAATGGAGATTCAGTGTTACGCACTTGAACTCAGGGATGGATTTCACAAATGGTTTTATAAAATCATAGTTTTGCGTAGGCAGATACATTTTCATATGATTAGCACATAATTTCTTTACGAAATATAGCCAAGAATCATATTATGAAAACGTACGTAAAACCATAGTTTCATAAAACCACCTTTGTGACATCCACTCTTAGATTTCATTCATTGTATTGTTTATAGACGAAATAGGTGCATAAGTTTTCAGTGTACTCGGGGTCTGTGCGGTACAACAGTTTCGGAGAGTGCTACGACCTCAGTTTTGTTGAAACTTGTCCGAGGTTTGAGAACACCAAGTTGAATATCAAAGTAAATCTGAAACCATAAAACAATTACTCGTTGGGTGGAACGGTATATTTCATAAG
This sequence comes from Trissonchulus sp. WLG1_4, assembly GCA_030248245.1. NCBI lineage: Eukaryota > Metazoa > Nematoda > Enoplea > Enoplida > Ironidae > Trissonchulus > Trissonchulus sp. WLG1_4. The sequence continues at coordinate 11,758 of JASANF010002598.1, read as the reverse complement.
CGATAGCTAGGCAAGTTGTCGAGGCATTTGCAAAGAAGAGAAGAGTGTTTACATTTCTTAGTCCATTCGTTTTATGGCACATTTACCCGCAAAGCCCGGTTCATACTTGTCCTTAAGGGCACAAGGACAGGGACCAATTTTGTTGAGCTTCCGTAAAGAATTGGCAAATGCGTTTTTGCTAATTATTGTTCCTTCTAGAGAAGGAACTATTGTTTTGAAATTAACTGCTCATAGCGTTTGACGCTACTGAGTAGGCTGTAGTGTTGTTTTAGCATAGGCTACTATAACTATACTAAAACTATGTAGTTTTAGTATGTGATACTAAAACTAAATTAAATTGGCTATACTATAACTATAACTAAAACGAAACTAAATTCAGGTCGCTATAACTGTTTCAAATCTAAACTAAATTCAGAGCGGTATACTTTAAATAAAACTAAAATAAGTTCGGGCTTATACCAAAACATGTTTTAGTACACAAAACTAGTTTTAGTAGGGCATGTCATACTACAACTAAAAAAGTTTTAACTTTTAGTTTTGGTATGCCCGCTTACTAAAACTAGGAGTTTTAGTAAGGCTGTTATACTAAAACTAGTTATAGTACATCAGCTTACTAAAACTCGGGAGTTTTAGTAAGCGGTGGGAAAATATTTTGCGCAAAGCAGAATCTATATCCTCATTTGATAATAGATTTTTCCTTTAATGGCCATGCTGTACAGTTTGTCAATTTGTGTTGCAGTTGTAAGGCGGCCAGAACTGCTAGTTATTTTAACATTTGATTTTGGAGTTTCAAAAAATTGGTAAGGTTTTTAATTTGTCTATGTGCTAGTTTATTTTTTATATTTTTACCAAATAAACGGGTCAATTTTAATCCTATATATGATTTAAAAATTATGCTTAAAAATATTTTGAAAACCCTGGACTAAATGAAGTTTAATCGTAACATAATGTTATTATCGTCCAGTGTTTAGTGTAGGCAGCGTCATACATAGCTATTTTTATAAATTTTGCGAATATTTACCAATGAGCCCTTCTTTTACCGTTCCAAGAACTAAGGAGTAAATTTCAGTCTAAACAGTTAAAAACCATGCTTAGAATGTCTTTACTAAATTTCGTAATTAAACAGACTTAACATAAAACTTAACTTAGAGCACACTGCTTTTTGAGTCGAACTAAACGAACTTGAACTATGCACGTCAATGTTAACCATATAAATTAAATCAGTTTAGTCCGGGGGTAGTTTAGCAAACGATTTGGACTACATGTAATCAAGAGTACATAATAGGGAAGAGTATGTGACTCTTCCCTATCCTTGCTAATCGGCCCGGACGATGCTCCGGCCGAAATAGCGCTTTTACGCCTTGATTTCAGAGGGGGTACCGTTTCAGCACGTTACCAGCTCACCACAGAGTTCATGCTGGCAGTGTGCTGAAACGAGGGGGGTTACCCCCCCCCCTGAAATCAAGACACCACCGAATTTGCGCTGGCAGTGTGCTGAAACGAGAGGGGGGGTACCCCCCCTGAAATCTAGACACTTCTCGGATTTGAGGGGGGGTCAACCCCTGAAATCATGACATGTCTTGATTCGAGGGGGGGTGCTTTTCCCCTGAAATCAAGGCGTAAAAGGGCTATTTCGGCCGGAGCATCGTCCGGGCCGATTAGCTAGGATAGGGAAGAGTGTCATACTTTTCCCTGTTATGTACTCTTGATGTAATTATTAATTCAGTCGCTGACTTTCTTAACTTCAGTTTGTTTAGCCCGATAAGTCAGTCCCCATATCCGACTAAAAATAAGTTTAGTTCTTTTAACATGCTAAACGCAGAGGCTCTCGACTGAAAGTGAAAGTAACTTTAACTAATTGACTATAATTGTAATGTAATAAAACTAAAGCTAGAGTTAAGTAGGATGCAATACTATAATCAGAAAAATACGCATGTCGTAAAAACGCCTTTATACTAAAACTCCATACTAAAACTATACTATAACTAAAGCTAAAACTCCGGCGAAAAGCTAATACTATAACTAGAACTAAAACTAAACTAAATTTTAGCCGCTATACTATAACTGTATCAAAACTAAACTAATTTGGGGCTCTATACTATACAGCTACCCAATTATTTCAGGAAAATTAAAAGCAAAGAAAAATGAAAGAAATTTTGGTCGAAAGAAAAAGCAAATGAAAGAAAAATCAAAGAAAAAGAAAGAAAATTTGGACGAGCGGTTGACTAGCTGTCAACTGGTTACCTAACTTAAAATTAATTGCTGGCTAGTTGGCCTAGGCGCATATTGATAAATACATATATCCATACATTTACACGCACACATGTGTAGCACGTACGTACACATTCTACGTATGTGTAGCTGTCAGATAATAGAGAAGGGACGGGTGAACTTTTGGCTTGACAAAAGTTGTTACTTGACCCGACAGGTATCCATCAACTTTTCTTTGTTGAAAACCGAAAGAAAAATGAAATGAAAGAAAAAGCAAAGAAAAATTAAAGAAATTTGGAAGAAAAAGAAAAAGAATTTTCCTGAAATAAATGGGTAGCTGTAACTGTATCTAAACTAAACTAAAATTTCTATACTATAAAACAACACTAGTAGGCTGCATAGCCAGTATGTTTTACGTGTATTTTCAGCTTGGGAGCAGCCTGCTGATTATTATCTGCGTATATCCATAAAAATCAATAATCGATGTACACTGCTGTAACACCTGTAACAATGTACTTTTTTAAAATCGGCACCGGGATGTTCCACCAGCAGTATGTATAGAAGAGACATTAGAAAACACTGTTTCTCGCTTCTTCTTCTTAGAGCTGATTTGCTCAGCTCAGGGCCCGATTTATCGAAACATCAAATGTTCGTCGTTGAAAATGTTCGTCGTTGAAAAAACAAATGTTCGTCGTTGAAAAACAAATGTTCGTCGTTGAAAAACAAATGTTCGTCGTTGAAAGTTCGTCGTTGAAATTGTTGAAATTATTATGTTCTAAAAGACAAAAGCTAGTCGTTGAAAAAATTTTCAACGACGAACATTTCAACGGAGCTCAAGACATACGTTGAAATGTTCGCCGTTTAAAATTTTTCAACTACGAACATTTGTTTTTCAACGACGAACATTTGTTTTTCAACGACAAACATTTGTTTTTCAACGACGAACATTTTCAACGACGAAGAATTGCTTTTTCAACGACGAACATTTGTTTTTCAACGACGAACATTTGTTTTTCAACGACGAACATTTGTTTTTCAACGACGAACATTTGTCCTATAATTACGTGTTATGTTCGTCGTTGAAAATGTTTCAATCAATCCAAAATTTTCAACGACGAACATTTTCAACGACGAACATTTTGCTTCGATAAATCGGGCCCGGATCAAAGTATAACTATTGAGCCAAATGGCTCGTGCAGCGGAATGCTTAGCATCCTGCAGCACTTTTTTGTACGTACTACGTAGTTAAGTAAGACTAGGCTAAGCTAGTTATAAAGTAGAGTAGAATAAGCTAGTTATAAAGTAGAGTAAGATACTAAGTGTACATAGCTTACGGTAAGTATGGAATCGAGAACCAATTCATTTAAACCCAAAATTTTGGCATATTCGGCTCGGCAGTTTTTTGAAATCGCTTAAGGACAAAACGATAGGGACACGGACAAGGAAACCGGCCACTGCATTAAAAATCAGATTTAATCAATCGTGTCTGGATGTTATGCTCTTAGTTCATTTTTTGTTATTTTATTTGTTAAATTATTTATTTATTTATTTATTTTTCATTTTACACTTTTAAACTAATTTATTTATGAACGCAAAATTATTCACACTCAGAAAGTACTACTTTTACCGCTGACTCAACAACTTAATTGGTACCTTGTAAGGAGGTCCTACCCTTATAACTCAATAGGTTTATATGGCAAGCGTGGCAAATTTTATAAATGTGCAATTTGTACTATAAATATAAATTTAGATAGAAATCAAATACCTCTCGTTATTCCAGAAGATTCTATAAGCAAGGCAAAAATAAATTAATATTAATTTATATTCTGTAATACTCGCGAGTTCTTTTTAACGAAAGGCAGCTTGTTTGTTTTTTGCTGGAGAAGCACTTTTGTGGCAAACAAAGATGTTCTATCACAAATTGTCTGGCTAGACTTGTCACTATATTGCTTGAAGTCCACATTAAATGTAGGTATACACCTTCATATATTTAATACTGTTTTTTATATTCTTAATGTTTCTAAGAACGTTATCATGAACTAATATTAACTGGACTAGATTAATTGGATTAACTTTATAACTTACCATAGGATTAACTTAAAAAAAATTTCAAGCTAACGCAGATAATATGGTCTAATGCTTCCACAAGTTATCCAAAATGTAATTATTTTTTTGTTGAGTTACTGAAGTTAACTTGTTTATTTTAATCCGGTTAATACACTTTTTGATAAGACCATAATTTTTTTCAAGTGATCATCAAATCCATGCCTAAAAATTGTTTTAGAGTTTATGATTTTTGGATTAACTGACAATAGGGTCTTTCCAGTAATCATAATGAACCGTTTGTGGTAACATTTTTAACTTTATAGAAATCATAAATTTCAACGACAGAGCTGACCTAGTCAATTTATAAGTAGAATTTTGAGTCGTTTCAAAAAGCAAATACGTAAATCACCAAAAAGACAAAAAAGTTTGAAAAAGTATTAGATAAAGAAATACATACATACGTATATATCTAGTTAAATGAAATGCAAATACTTTTGCTGTTCAAAATAACTCAAGTAAACAATTTAAAAAAACTCTCCTGGCTGGACTCGAACCTGCAACCATACGGGCCAAACGCCTCAGTGCTAACCACTACACCACAGGGTCTACAACACGACAATGGACAATGAAAGGTTAAAATTATTGTATTTATCACTTTGTTAAGGATAGTTTATATCCAATTATTGTTTTACATGTTTTTGTGTATTTTCCTAACTGTGTTTAGTTCGAAATATTCATTTAAGCTCTGGCAATTATATAGTTACGGCTGTTGGGCAGCTTTAGAACCATGTTAATTGTGTCCGCCTTCACTTTGCTAGCCAAACTTTCGGCTTCGAGGTACGGCATATATGCATAAGCTCTGCTTTCTTCTTCCGAGCTTACTGCGTTCACGTCTGTCTGAGGGTCGTCTGTTTTTGTGTCTGCCGAAAGATTGAGAAAGTTTCAGCCAAGTGTATAAATAGATGTACTTTGTAATTAAAACTGTCTTTAAGTTTCTCTTGAGATAAATTCAATTTAACTCTCCTTCACTTAGAGGCTGCTGCTTTAGTTTCAGGCCATTTTTTCTCAAAATATGCAAATAACTGTTGCATTTTGAACAATCACTGACAGATCCAAACTTACTAAACTCAAAGGTAAATATGACTCAAAGCTTAAACAATTCTTCAAGAATTATAGTGTACATATCATGTAATATTTTAGACAAGACTAGTCTCATTAAGACATTAAGGGTGGATTTCACAAGGTGGTTTTACTAAACCATGGTTTTACGTACATACGTGTTTATATGATTTGCACATATTTATTACAAAATATTCGGATAACAAAATAATCAGATTCGTTACCAATTTCGTCAATTTTCTTAAACCTTGGTTTTAACTCAATTGAAATCTCAAATCTGCAGCACAGCAGGTCTCTGTTTGTTGAAAATTCAGCTAAGCTAAAACCATGGTTTAAGAAAATCCAGGAAATTCGTAACAAATCAGGCTATATTTCGTAATAAAATTATGTGTAAATCATATAAAAACGTAATTATATAAAAAAATTATATAAAAACGTAAAATTAGTAAAGCGATAGTTGTGAAATGCACCCTAAAACTTTTTATTGTTTTTTTTCTGGCTTGAAGTTGTTTATGATAACATTTTTTTCTTGACACACCGACCGTTAGAAAATATGCAAATGAGAAGTATGTATGTACGCTGGTAGGTAAGAACTAATATTATATAATAGAGTTCTGCCCGGGCCTGTAGCGGGCCGCGGGCCGCGGGCCGGGCCCGGGCCGGGCCGGCCCGGGCCCGGCCCGGAGAGATTTTTTGGAAACGGGCCCGGCCCGGGGCCCGGCCCGTAAAATCCCGGGCCCCGGGACGTGCGCGGCCCGCCGGGCCGTAGCGGGCCCCGGGCCCCGGGCCGTGCGCGGCCCGCCGGGCCTAGAAATGCGCAAGCCCAGGGCCGTCTCGAGCTTCAGCAACGTATGAACAATGACTGCATTGCATATACAGTACAAGTCGAAATTAAGTTCCCTTGAAGCCGGCTTCGGCATCAATTTAAGATGGCTTCATTTGAAAATGAGACCGGCTTCGGCCTCATTTAGTTTGGCTTCAATTTGAATTGAGACAGGCTTCGGCCTCATTTAGTTTGGCTTCAGTTTGAATTGAAACCGACTTCGGCCTCATTTCAGGTGGCTTCAGTTTAAATTGAGACCAGCGTCGGCCTCATTGTTGGGTTCAGTATTAGAAATAGACCTTACTGATTTTCATTGGACTGGTCCCACATGCAATTGAATCCGACTGCTATTTGACTCAAATCATCAAGTACCCAATTCGAAGCATGTTTTAGTCTAAGTTACACTTCTATTTTTAAAATATTTTTAAAATTTAATATATTTTTAAAATGGTTAGGCTGCATTGTGTTTGTAATTTTAATTTTTTCTCACAATACGTATGTCAGCCGTAATGTGGCCACAGCTAACTATTTGACCCCCCAATTCTCTTCATTTCGGCATCACTTGCTTGGCCGCAGTGACGTCAGAATGCTAGCAAGACCAGCAGGCGTGAGAAAAGTGCCGACAGATAGCTACGCTAGCCAACCAACTTTACTGCCGAGATTAGAAAACTTACTTAGTGCTAGCAACGCTTAGTTTTAATTACTCTGCTAGTTCGTTTTCCTCTATCCTGTGTGTCTGTTGTGGTTACCTTTGCCTTTGCTAAGTGTTGATTTCACCAGCTGCTTAGCGGACGGGGGGGGGTGGCATTTGTTTCAGATATTAGCTTAATTTTCTTAACCAAAAAATAAATGTGCACAAACGTTTGTTAAATTTTTTAATGTTTGTTGTAAAAAGCAGGCATTAGAGTGTGCCTCTTTTAACTTTTCTGTTGCTGTTGGAAGAAAGCACTGGCAGGCTGACAGGCAATGCGATTTTAGCATCATTTGACATGTTATTGTTGCCAGTATTTTGGTCCACTCACTTTAATTGTAAGTAAAAATTAAAAGGGGCACTTAATATTACAACAGGCCTTCAAAATTTTTGGAAAGTTGTTGCACGTTTGTGCACATTCATCATTTTTTTTGACAGCATTGGTTAACGAAATTGAAATTAAAAATATCTGTAACATCGTCTAACGCCCCTTCCCAAACACTAGTAAGGCCAGCTCAGCAGTAAATACCTGGTGAGGTCAACACTTAGTAAAGGCAAAGGTCACTACAACAGACGCACAGGATAGAGGAAAACCAACTGAGTAATTAATAATACTAAGCGTTGCTAGCACTAAGTAAGTTTTCTAATCTCGGCAGTAAAGTTGGTTGGCTAGCGTAGCTATCTATCGGCACTTTTCTCACGCCTGCTGGCCTTGCTAGCATTCTGACGTCACTGCGGCCAAGCAAGTGATGCCGAAATAAAGAGAGTTGGGGGGGTTAAATAGTTGGCTGAGGCCACATTATGGCTGACATACGTATTGTGAGAAAAAAATTAAAATTACAAACACAATGCAGCCTAACCATTTTAAAAATAGAAACTTAGATGAAAAGTTAACCTAAAAAATCTTAACTTAGACGAAAACATGCTTCAAACTGGGCACTTGATGATTTGAATCAAATAGCAGTCGGATTCAATTGCATGTGGGACCAGTCCGATGAAAATCAGTAAGGTCTATTTCTAATAATGAACCCAACAATGAGGCCGACACTGGTCTCAATTTAAACTGAAGCCACCTGAAATGAGGCCGAAGTCGGTCTCAATTCAAACTGAAGCCAAACTGAATGAGGCCGAAGCCGGTCTCAATTCAAACTGAAGCCAAACTAAATGAGGCCGAAGCCGGTCTCATTTTGAAATGAAGCCTTCTTAAATTGAAGCCGAAGCCGGCTTCAAGGGAACTTAATTTCGACTTGTACTGTATATTGATTTTTACAAGTGCGCAGGCACTTATATTACACTCAGACGCACACACAATGCATTTTCTCACTTGCTGAAGTCTGTGCCGGGCCAGCCCGCGGGTTTCGGGCCTGCTACGGGCCGGCCCGCGGGCCCCGGGCCTGCTCCGGGCCAGCCCGCGGGCCCCGGGCCGATAGGCCCGCTACGGCCCGCCGGGCCTGTAGCGGGCCGCGGGCTCCGGGCCGGGCCCGGGCCGGGCCGGCCCGGCCCGGGCCCGGCCCGGAAGCGCGCTCGTCGGGCCGGCCCGGGCCCGGCCCGGAACTTTTGGTAGGGGCAGTAATCTATTATATAATACCTGTCTTGAAAAACAGTGAAATCACCTAACGTCATTAAATAAGTGGACGATGCTTCACAGCCACAGCGTGCATTAGAATCTATTTGTAGGCGTGCATCTTGTAGTTATTGACTTATCGCACTGTATTTTCAAAACAGTTACAATAAGTTCGTTGTAACACTTTGTAATATGCTCTCAACAACCATCCGCACTCGCACTGGCACGTGAAGCCCGCGTGCATAAATAAACTCGTGCAATGCACTAGGCGATTCACGTATGACACTGCGTATAAATTACTGAGTGCACTCTGTCGTGAACCTACACGCAACTACTAGACAGTGGCTGTAGTGTAGTGGTTAGCAGTTTTCAACTCCGATGGCACAAACAGACATTTTGTTGGTGCCTTCACTTCATTCATTTACGAAAATAAATCCATTTCTGGGCGTTCTTGAAAAAAAAACAATTTCGCCGTTGCTTAACTTATTAGTTTAATTCTGGCATCCTACGCGAAAGACTTGCATTTAGTTTGTCGTCAGGAAAAACTCCAGGACACTTTCCTACTGTGTTTTTAATGAGTTTACTTTAGTGCTTAATGGCTTAGTTACTCAAAACTTACAAAACTAATGAAGATGTATAAATTGAGTTAACTCTCCGAAAATTTTCATCAACACTTGTTTTTTTTGCAAAAATTCGACTAAATGCATGAGCTCATCTAAATTTTTTTTATTTTTTACAAAAGCCCGCATAAGTGAAGTATGAAATAAGGTAAAAGAGGAAGGCCAAAGGCACGCTGTGCATAAAAAACTGGCTGATAAAGCCAAATGAAATGCTCATTTGCATTTCAGCTACATATTCCTTGATTTCAGTTAAAAAAGCAATAATTTTTTAAAGAAAAAAAAACAAAAAAAAGAAAGAAATAAACGCGCAGGTTTACAATTTGCTGACCCAGAAATAGTGACAGGTGTTGCGACGGTCAGCAAAAAAGGTGGTTAGGTGGTTTGGTTATTTAATCAAATTTTCGTATAATTTGGTACCAAAATTATATTATTTGCTATGAAAATTTGAATAAATTATATTTTTATAAGCAAATTCTTTTCTGATTTGTAAATACGATGCCGTGAGAATTTTTTTATCTTAGAGACTTTGAAAAAACTTTCAATTGAACATTTCCATAACGTTTCAATACTGATGAAACCAATTGTCAATGTTCGTTGCTTGATTTTCTGAGCATACGAACTGTTGTCAATTTCTTTAGCGCAATTGTGCCATATTACAAATCAATGCATTATTATTATATTAGAGTGCGTTACCAACAGAATCTCCATTCTGATTAGCCTCTCCCTACCTGTGTAGCAAAACTTCGATAGATAGGCCGAAAACGACGAGCGCATCTAACCTCCGCTAGAATGCGTGTCTCACTTTTTCTTCTATAAGTGTGAGACTATTATGTACTCTTAATAATAGTTTAACTGAGCTTAATTTAAATGTGTATGCTTAATTTACTAATATTATTCAGGGATAATTACCAGGTTGTTTTACAAAACAGTTCTGAAAAACAAACTCACTTGTTTCTGTGACAATCTAAACAAGCAGGCCCCCAAAAGGGGCAAGGTTCCTTTGTTGAGTTAAAACTACGTAAATATGATTCACAATCTGATATTATTTCAGCTTCACGTTCATAGTAACTGTCATGTATAGAATGCAATAATAACTGTTGCTCAATTTAGTTACGGCACTGATTTACTAAATTCTCGTAACTGTTGGCCAAAAAAGCCCTAATTGGTGTAACCAAGAGTACATGATAGTGTCTCACTCTTTATAGAAGAAGAGTGAGACACTCTCCTTTCTGCCTGTGTTATAGCGCAGGCAGATGCGCTGGTCGTTTTGAAGCCACATGTTGCCGTTTGATGCAACATGTGGGTAGCCAATCAGAAGCGAGCTTTGCTTCTGATTGGCTAGACGCCTGTGCACGTGCTCCAATCAGCACGCAGGCAACCTCACGTGCTCCAATCAGCACACTGGCCGCCATTACAGCCATTTCAGTGTTAAATTTTGCAATGATCGGTCAAGTTGGGGGGTTTTTGTTTTTTTTGCCCCGAATTGTATTTGATGTTAACTGGTAAGTTAAGGGGGTAATTGCGTTTTTAGGTGTTTTTTTGGAAAGCCATAGCTCAGCGTTTAGAAATTCAAATCACAAGCGGTCTTTTGCATTAAGTAGAACAATATCTTGCCTCAATGTATGCCATGCATTAAAACTTAACCTTTGATATTCTTTTAACTACACACGGCTAAAGAAAGGTCCTTTCCAAAATATTAGGATTTTTTACAAAAAGTTTGCGCCACAGCTCTGAATCCTACGATTATCTGTTGGGGCTGAAAGCTGGTAAGGTTTTTGACAAGTTTAAAATCCCCAGGCATCTCCCCCACTTTTTTAATAACTAGTCAATTTACGGAGAAAATAGCTTCAAAATAAAGGCACCGTAAATTTAACATATTTTCTTGTAATTAAAGCCCTTTAAAAATGTCCACAAACGTAAAATTTCGAGAAAGTGAGAGACATGCCTGGGGATTTTGACCTTTACAGTAATGTGTCAAAAATTCATGCTCAGGCTTCATTTGTAGCTTGAGTTCTGTGGGCGCAAAGTTTACATAGAAATCACAAAAACCTCGAAAACGCAACTACCACCTTTAATGTTTTTTAATAGCACGTGAGGCCGACTGCGATCTGATTGAAGCACGTGGACAGGCGTCTAGCCAATCAGAAGCAAAGCTCGCTGCTGATTGGCTAGCCAGATGTTGCATAAAACGGCAACATGTGGCTACAAAACGACCAGCGCATGTGCCTGCGCCATAACACAGGCAGAAAGGAGAGTGTCTCACTCTTCTTCTATGAAGAGTGAGACACTATTATGTACTCTTGGTGTAACTACTTGCGATTTAGCACTAAGAGGATTATGGTCCATTCGAAACAGATTTCGCAAACAAAGGGGGAGTAAATTTTTTACAGAAACAACAACTGCGGGTCGAACCCTTCTATGATAAGTGATAACCAAAGAACACCGCCTTTGACCACTCGACCATGCTACTTCACATTACGTGGATGATTGATTGTGTCTATGGGCCTAATCCTTTACCGGATTAATCTATTGATTAATTAATTATTCCGGTTAAGGAATAGGCCCTATGAGAAAGATACATTAAGAAAACGCGAACAGAGCTGAAATAAAGGATGTTAAGTGAAATTATTTTTTATGTAAACCTGTATTAAAATGATATGTCTGTTGAATCACTAGGGATAGGT
>JASANF010002597.1:0-19071 GCA_030248245.1 Trissonchulus sp. WLG1_4 | reverse complement strand
ACACGTTTGCCTTTTAGCTATTTTCAAATCAAATTGACTAGTTATTAAAAAACTGAGGGAGATGATTGGGGACTTTAAACTTGTCAAAAACTTTCAGCCCCAACGGGTAATCGTATGATTTACAGCTGTGGCGCAAACTTTTTGTAAAAATTCTACAATTTTGGAAAGGACCTTTTTTAGCAGCTTGTACTGGAAATAATATCAACGGTCAAGTTTCAGTGCATGGCGTTTAGTTTAGTTGGACAAAAACTAACCCTTCAATCCGGCAAAGGAATGTGCCATGTGGCCAAGTTATAGATGCAGGCAAACAGCTAATGCAGATGTCTGACAACTGTTTATTTTATGAAGTACATAAACAGTTAAAATTTGGCGTCATTGTTTTATTTGACTTAAAAAATGTCAACCAAAACTGACTTCCATAACAAGCTGACTGTATATAATTATTTAACTTGACTCAACCAGACGCGAATACCACTCCACTCAATTACGGATCGTCTTGTGACTCCCAATTTTTATAAACTGTGTAAAAACTATGAACTTGGTTAATGTAGCAGCATCAAACATAACATGGAACCAAAAATGATGTTAACTTGTTGATACGAATAATGTGACACAAAAAAGCAATTAATTAGCAACAATAATCACGTTAATAGCTAATAAAAATGAAATCAAGTCAAAATGAACAGAGGTAGTGAACACACACACAAACACACACACAAGTGTGTGTGTGCAAAGCGCACGCACGGATCAGCCTGCTGTTGGGCAGCGAGCAGCTTAGCTGGCCGCTGCATTCAAATATTAGTGCATTAGTACTAATAACTAATATTTGAATGCAGCTAAGTTTTATGAAACGCAATATTAGGCTACTAATATTAGCGGACTAATAACTAATAATTAGTTATTAGTTATTAGTGCTTTTTTATGAAACCGGGCCCTGGTGTTCATCTTGATTGCACTTAAGGTGGTTGTGTCGCCAAAGCAGTTTTGCTTATAGGCTGCAAAATGAGAACTTTTGCTTTGAAATTGTACGTTCACTGAGAAACTAGTAAAATGCCATATGGTGTCAAATACATACTGCCAGACACTAGACTACCAATATCTACCAATATTTTGAACCAATCACCATTTATGAGCCAGACATCACACAATAGAGACATAAAAGTTCAAAAAAATGAATATCAGATATCAGATGGGCCAGCTTGTGAAGTACATGTAATGTTTTGACGCACACTTTTTTGCCACAAATAAGAAAAATGAAAAATAAAGGTTAGATTTTCTTTTGATTTCAAAATAAGTGTCTAAATTTTTTACAATTTATCATTATTGCTTTGAGTACTTTACGGGTTACGCACAGTTTCACAGTTCACACAGGCATTACTCCACAACCACTCAAGCAATTTGCACTAAATTTTGTGTGCATAAACTAGAGCATATGTGCTTTTACTTTGTGTAAAGAATCTAAACAAAAAGTTTAATTGTGACTAAATTATCGAATGTGAATAGGTTTTCAAAACGTCATTTTTCCGAATTTGCGACTTCACTGCTAACTGTATGCTGCATCAATTTTTCTAAAACTTGGCAAAAAAATTTGCGTTGAAATTTATTTATAGAATATATAAAGAACAATGACCTATCTTTCACTGAAAAAGTTTTATAGTCGCGCAAAATCGACTGCTTTCGCGCTGCCCTCTTAACCAAAAAGTTCGTATCAGCAAGAAACAAAAAATTATAGCAAATTGATTTATTGGAAGTTACTCAGAGCGCCACCTTAAAATTTGCTAAACGCTAAGTAAAGTGTAACACTAACTTTTACTGTTTATTTTGTGAATAACAATTTAGTATATACAAAATAAACGCTAACACTTAGCAAACGAACAGCGTTACTATGTGAATAGCACTGAGGCCCGTATTCACATACTAATGGTTATTCACATACTAACGCTAAGGCCGTGTTTACATTGAGTTTTTTCAGCTGCTCAAGCAGCTGAAAAAAAGCTGCAGCTTTTTTCGACATTTCCGGCTTTTTTCCAGCTGCTCGAGCAGCTGAAAAAAAGCTGGAGCAGCTGAAAAAAAAAGCTAAAGCAGCTGAAACTAACCTGGAACTGCAGCGTTCCCAGGCAACGAAGCAGCTAGTTTACAGTGACCGCCATACTTAGCCGCATTTTTTCAGCCGCTTCAGTTTTTTTCCCGCTGCTGCAGCTATTTTCCAACTGCTCGAGTAGCTGGAAAAAGCCGGAAACGGCAAAAAAGCTGCAGCTTTTTCAGCTGCTCGAGCAGTTGGAAAAAAGCTCAATGTAAACACGGCCTAAGCGTTTGCTAAGTGGTAGCGCTTATTTTGAACTAAATTTTTATTCACAAAATAAACGCTTAACAGTTAGTGTTACACTTTACTTAGCGTTTAACAAAGTTTAATTGTTCAACATTTGCTTTGGCTTGGAATGCGCTGTGGATCCAGAATTCGTTATTTTTTGGCATTTATAGACTGGTATACGTACATACATTTGTAGGGGTTAGTTAGCGAAAGCATTTTGCGCGACTATATAACTTTTAAGTGAAAAATAGGTCAATGTTCTTAATATATTCTGAAAATATATTTCAAGGCGAATATTTTTGCCAAGTTTCAACAAAATTGATGCAGCATACAGTTATCAGTGAATTCTTCTTTACACAGGCTAAAAGCACATATGTTCTAGTTTATGCACACAAAATTTAGTGCAAGTGAGTGGTTGCGAAGTAATACCTGTTTGAACTGTGAAACTGTGCGTAAACTGTGAAGTACTCACAGCAATAATGATACATTGTGAAGAATTTAGACACATATTTTAACATCACAAAAAATATACCTTCATTTTTCATTTTTCTTATTTGTGGCCAAAAATTGTGCGTCAAAACATTACATGTACCTCACAAGCTGGCCAATCTGATATTTGGCTTGATTTTTTGAACTTGTCTCTATTGTGTGATGTCTGGCTCACAATTGGTGATTGGTTCAAAACATTGGTAGATATTGGTAGTCTAGTGTCTGAAAGTATTTATTTGACACCATATGGCATTTCACTAGTTTCTCAGTAAACGTACAATTTCAAAGCAAAAAGCTCTCTTTTTACAACCTATGATCTAGACTGCTTTGGCGAAACTACCACCTTAAATTATTATTAACATGTTTTTCTACAACAAAAAACGTGCAAACAGTTGTTTTTAAGCACTTGCATTCCAGAAAAATGAAAAATCGGAGCTATAACTTTAAGAGGCATATCGTAAAAAAATATAAATTTTCAAATAGGGGTTCTTGAAGAAAAATTACTTTGATTGACATGCTCTACTTGAAAAAGTAAAAAATGAATTTGAACACAAGCAGCTGTGTTTTACTTGGACATACTTAAAAATTTTCGGTGTTTTGTTGGGTGTGGTGCAATTTTTTTGTAAAATAAAGCAACAATTTCTGCATGATGCTGAAATATAGTGCGTGTAAATATAAACGTAAATTTTCGGCTTGCGATTTTAAAAAACTGGCTCAACAAAAAAATTGAAATTTGGCACATAAATGCACCTCGTTGTATTTTAAGTTAAATTTTATTTTAAGCAAATCAACAGTATTTAAAAAATTTAGTTAAATTCACGTTATTCGAAGTTCGTGATTTTAGTGTTTTTCAATATATCAATCATATTCATCAAAAATGACATTTTGCGGCCGCTCGATCACGTTATGTCCACTCCAATTCCGTTTGCCAATTCCACTCACGTTTGGCCTACAGTGAACGCTAATTTGTATCAATCAACTTCATATTTTGTGTTTGGCATACTGTTACACCATTTTGCTACTGAGCATCACCATTTTGCTATTGTGCATCTAAAATTGGTCTCAGAATGCTGTTTTTGGAAAAGTCATATTTCCGAAGCGCCACCTTAAGGTATTAAGCGCCACCTTAGATTTGTATTTACACTCACTATTTTCAGCATCATGTAGAAGAAGCTGCTTTATCTTACAAAAAAATTACACCACACTCAACAAAACACCAGAATTTTTTAAGTATGTCCAAGTAAAACACAGCTGCTTGTGTTTTTAAATCGTCCGAAATCATTATATATGTGTAAATGCACTAGCTTGTGAAGCCGTTTCTGTGAAAATCTGTTCTTCTTGCTAAAAAAAGCATCGGAATTATTCAAACAAATTTTCATGTAATATAGCCATCAAATAAAGGAAAGTCACCTCTGATCAACTTTTGTTCATTACGATGCAAAATAATGACCAAACCCCACATTTTAGGAATTGCACAAATTTTTTGCAAAGTACGGTAAAGGTGATAATCCCCAAGCATTCTCTCACTTTTTCGACATTTCACCTATTACTATTTACTACTTTTATGTGAACTTTCATTTTACAACTCTATTGTTGATTTATGTGGCACGTGTTGAAAGTGGACCAAATTGGCCTTTTTGAACACTTTCATATCTGGCCACTTTTTGAATAGTTTAACCGACAAAAGCTTGCAAAAATTGGCACAAATGCTTAAACACACATTATCTAGACACAAAATGCACGATTTTTTTGATTTGTTTAATATTAATGGAAGTATAGGTTTTCCAAGTTAAAAGTGTCTATTCACACGCAACTTTCAAGTTCTATATCTATGCAAAATATACGCAATTACAAAAATTTCCATTTTGGGTCTAGAAATTTTGCGAAAGTTTATTCATACTGAGTTTTGTGTTTATTCATAGCGTATGAGCTTTGAAAAGTGGCCAGACCTGTTAAACTTCCATTCTCCTATTGTGTAGCTTGGCTTAATGGCTTGGCTTGATCTAAAAAAATTTTCACATGCTCCCGCTAACTTCATTCGTCATTATTTGCATATGAATTAATTCCTTGCTGACTTTAATCAAGAAAAAATGTCGTCTGAATCAAATTACTTTTTTTTAAAGTTAATAAAAACTACAAATTCGTTAGTACCACCTTAAGGTGGAGCTCTGAATAACTGACTTTGGGCGATAAAATTTTTTACTCAAGTTTTCGTGAATTAACTAGAGAAGAAAAGTTGTTTAAAATTAAACAATCTTTCATTTGATGTACATAACGTCTGATTTAGTTCAACTTGAAATTTCAAAGAATTTTTCAGTGGATAAAATTCTTTAAATTGGTATACCAAAAAGTTCTATATGGCTTTTAGTACTTTTCAAAACAGTTTTTTGCAACAAAGTGCTAGCTGCAACTTTTTAAAAAGTCGTATGTGTAGGCAAGCCTTTCTATGAAAATTTCAAAATACGTTATTTTACGGATAAATACGGATTTTAAGCATGTCAAAAACCTTACTAATTTTCAGCTCCAGCAGGTAATCGTACGATTTAGAGCTGTGGCGCAAACTTTTTGTAAAAATCCTAATAATTTGAAAAGGACCTTTCTGTAGCCGCCTGTAGTTGAACGAAAGTAAAAGATTAAGTTCCAATGCACGGCATACGTTTAGATAAAATATTGTTCTACTTAATTCAAAAGACCGCTTGTGGTTTGAAATTGTAAAAGCGGAGCTATAGCTTTCCAAACAAGCCCAATCTGCGGCAAAATCTTCAGTAAGTATAAAGCATACACTTTCAACTACATTGGCTTGAGGCCCATGTAAACCTGTTCGGTCAGTTACCTAATTCAGTTTTTATGAAAATGTATATTTTGCAGCCACTAAAACTGCAAAATCTCAGTCAAAAGGTTTTAAATAGCGAATTTCAATCACTTTGCAGCCTTTTTTATTGAAAAATTTTCATTTTAAACTTCGTCTGTTTCAGCGTCACTTTTGAAACAGGCAACACTGTCAACAATGGCAAACAATCGAATAGAAGCAAAAGTTTTACTTGATGTAAAAGCATGTATTTTCAAGAATCTGAGTGGTTGAGTGGTTATTGTGTTAGATTTGTAACCATGAGGCCACTGCTTCGATTCCTACTGCGTCATTTTTTTTGACTTTTGCATTTTCACCAACCGCTGAACATCTACTGTAAGAAGAGAAGACAAGTGAAAATACAAGGTATTCGGTAGTGACAGATGCAAATGTTGGGTAGAAGACGTGTAAAACACACCCCGCACATAAACACTTTAACGCTAGCAATGTGTTAAGATACCAAAATCAAAATTAAAGACCTGTTGGGCAGTGGCCCAACAGGAACAAGCAAAGCCCAATGCAAAATTAACGTGGAAATATCAAACCTATATTATCACTCTGTGAAATGATAAACCTGCTGCGCTGCAAACAACCATAATTGACAGAATGACCGAAAATAATTATCGGGTCCACCCACAGTTCTGAGATTGTGTTTTCTATGGCTGGAATTTACAACCTATCACTAACACTAAACTGTTACTTAAATGTTAGTGAGACACTTAAATTTGGACTTGAAACACTAACATTTTAAGCCATTTTGAATTCCAGTATTTTGTTTTTGTGTATATTGTGAAACTACATATGTGAGATCAGCAGTAGTTTGTACGGAATGTATAAATGTGTGAGATCAGCAGTAGTTTGTACGGAATGTATAAATGTGTGAGTCTATTGTAAACAAAAACAAACTAGTTGCTCCGAAAAGGAGCAAGGTTCCTTCCTATCCGGAGATAATCACGACTTACTAAAGAATACTTCTCTTTTACTGTCACTTTTCTACAAGTATGATTAAAAAATATAGTTGCACAAAGGTGCTTAAGTAAGGCTATCACTTTCATCATTTATCATTTCATATTGTCCAGCCAAGCAAATAATGTCAGCGTATTACATAAGGTCTGTGCGCGAAAACATCAATTAAAACAACTAAAGCCCGATTCATACTCGTCCTTATGCTTGTCCCTATAGCTCTGTCCTCAACTCCAAAAATCTACCTACCTAAATGTGCCAAAGTTTAGCATGTGGAATGACAGGGTCAAGTTCAGCTTGTATGCAAAAAGAAACGATTCTATCAGTGCTGCACACCAGCTAACCAAAACTGCCTTGCCCTTGCCCCTATGTCTCGGGCATAGCAGCGTCTGCCTTTTCCCAGTCATTTTGATCTGAGCAGTACAGCTCAAGAATCGATAGTAAACTTTGCTTCAGCAGCCCTTATATATTGCGGCTGAAACATTTTGGTGCCGACTTTGTGAACTGCACATACTTGTCGTATTTTCGATCTACCCATATATACTTTCACCCAACCACATACACTACCCACATAAACACAAACACACACGCACAAACATGCACATCTGCACAATAAACGGCACGTACAGACAGTATGCAAATTAGATTGCATATGCTGGAAAATAATGACAAACAGGGGCTTGGAAATTTAAAACTAATCTAAACCATACGTACGTACGTATTTACAGCTGACAATTAAATACATACTACCAGACATTGGCACAGCAGCGGGACAGACACATTTGGAGCGCACACTTACGTTCATCTAGACCCGCACAATCACATTAGTTAAAACATACACAAACGCACACACAAATCCTTTCAAAATACAGGTTATTATCCGACAGACTCATTCTAAAGAAGCCTGCTGCACTGTGGCGCAGCAGAAAAAACACCTAAAAACGCAATTACCCTTAGATACCCAGAAGCGTGCATATAAAACTTTACTGTCTATGAAAATGACCTCCTAATTGCCATTTCAGACATGAGAGAGCATGCTTCGAAAAACAAAATCTGCGTTAAAAAGCTGCATCAAAGAGTTCAAAGGGGTCGCAATACAATCTCACAACTGCAGGAATGGTTTCTTGGACACGGGTTTGGTCAATAATGTCGACATAAGCAAGAAATTTTGGCATTTTTACGACAGAACACCGCTGATTGACAGTTAAATGTGATCTAGATGACAATGAAATTTTTACAAATGTCTGTCGACTTGACGACTAATATTGATGGCCATCAAGATGACAGCCACTGGTTCAACTAAATAGATGGCAATCAAGAAAATGATAGCAAGTTAACTGCCAATCAGCTTGATTACCAGTTGACAGCCTTTGGTGCAAACCAGTGCAAGCCAATCAGACTGAAACTTGGCATAGTAGCAGCTCCCAGGTATGCGCAACATCGTGTGATCCGAATTGTATTTCCAATTCTATTCATTCTATCCAATTCACATTCTAACCTATTTTAAATTTTGAATTTTAGACACCTTTAGGTTACTCTGACACGAAAAAAAATGAGTGATTAAGGGGGGCCACCCAGGTCAAACATCAAAGCTCTCCAATTTTGCTTATTTTCACATATGTTACTCCCGCAAGGCACCCCAACCTCAGATAAGAACAATTAAGCTTGAAGGTGCAGTTTTCGCTCAGTTCGTTTATCAGTGCATTAGGCAAAAGTGCGCCAAAAAGCCTAAAAGTAGCTCTTATATTGACACTTCTAGCACAAACCACATCAAGCCAATCAGGCTGAAACTTCGCATAGTAGCAGTTCACAGGTATGCGCAACATCGTGTGATCCGAAAATTTTATATGTATTTAATTCTAAAATCGATTGCGAAATGTGAAAAAATGGCCGTTTTTTGGGCCCGCCAAATTTGAGTGATTTTACATTTGATGTCACTGCTCAGGCCATGGGCAAAAAATTTAAAAAAATTGATCATAGAGGTTGAGACATTACATTAGGCTATCGGATCATGTAAAAATCAGTTTCGTTAGTATTAACAAAACTTTCGAGTAAAGGAACGCTTTATGAGCACCAAAAACTGTTTTTTGCGCCTATGATTTACAAATTGAATTTTTTAGAAACCCCTGGTGAAAAATTGGCAAAAGCGTTGGTTCCAATTTGTTACATCTGCGATGCTCCTTCCCTGGGGCTGCATTGTGTGCAAATTTGAAGCGAATCGGAGAACCTAAAATTTTCACTTATGTAGGTAGCCCCTTTCCTTAAGATTAGTTGTCATCTCAGACTGGCAACCGTTAAAATAGCTGCTGTCAATGAAAAATTTTACCCCGCGCTTGTCAAGATGTGCCTTAAGCAAGCCTCAAGAGTACAATATTGAGATTAAACACAGGCCTGGCAAGTGCAATAACGCGGATGCCTTAAGTCAGTTTGTTTCAGCTATACCTAACCTTCAAGAGGCACAACAGAAAAGTCCAGTGCTGGGAAAAATACTCAGTAAAGTGGTCGATTTCAAATCGGCGACGTCACTTACTGATTCGCAATGACTGGTTAATTTCGTCCATGTCAAAAGTATCTCATGCTACGCTAATAGAAAAACACGATATGGAAATGTTATTGCAGCACCATCCTGCTTATATAAAATTATACTCGAGGCTTATTGCGTTTTCGCTAGGTTTCGCTAAAACGTACCAGAAGATCAAGCAAAGGTACTTACTTAAGGTTATTGGCCAAACATGCGATCGTACGTCAAGAAATGGGTCGAATCTTTAAGGCGTGTGCTAAACAAAAGAGCCCCCGACTAGACTGAAAGCCCCTTTGGTACCTATCGCCCCCGTGCAGCATGGCATCGCATAAACGTGGACATCATCGGCCCGCTACCAGAAACAGAGCGTAAAAAAAGTACCTCCTTGAATTTCAGAATTTGTTTACTAAACTTCCAGAGGTTTTTGCGATCAAAAACATGGAAACCGAGATCATAGCTACCTAAGTACCTATTCAACGAAATTATTACTAGGTATGAACCGCCTCCTGTACTTGTCTTTGACATGGCCACAAATTTTCTGTCTGAAATAATAGAAAATTTTGTATCCTCCTTAGGGTACGCAAAGTCCATACGACATCGTACCACCCCCAATGCAATAGTCAAGTGGAACGGCAGCACGCAGCTATGACCACAATTCTGGCCGTGTGTACTGATGTTGCACAAACTGACTGGGACGAGTGTATTTCTTTTGCGCTGTACAGCATTAGAACCACTCCACGCCGTCACTCTGGAGTTACGGTTTCTTTTTCTCTACGAACGTGACCCTCAGCCGCTCGATCAACCTTCGATAATGCCGAAATATGCCAAAATTAAGGATTGTCGTCGTCAAATCTGCTATTCCTTCTATGAAGCATAGGATGATACCGAAAAACGAATTGAAAAGGAACCAAATAGGCAAAACGACAAATACGACGACAAAAAACGTAATCGAAAAAAAATTGGAAGCCGTATTACAAAGCCGGCAGATTGGATACATGACTACGACAAGTGGTGGTGCGATTTTATCAGGAAAAAGACAAAGCAGGAGGCGGTTCATACCTAGTAATAATTTCGTTGAATAGGTACTTAGGTAGCTATGATCTCGGTTTCCATGTTTTGATTCGCAAAAAACCTCTGGAAGTTTCATAAACAAATTCTGAAATTCAAGGAGGTACTTTTTTACGCTCTGTTTCTGGTAGCGGGCCGATGATGTTGCCACATTTCTGAATCATGCTGCACCGGGGCAATTAGGTACAAAGGGGCTTCCGTTCTAGTGGGGCTTTTGTTTTTGGCGCGCGCCCCCTTAAAAGTTCCCGGACCCATTTCTTGACGTACAATCGCATGTTTGGCCAAAAAATGTTAAGATACAGTACCTTTGTTGATCTTATCCAATTACGTTTAGCGAAACCTAGCGAAAAACGCCAAAAAATAGGCCTCAAGTAGTAATTTTATATAAGCAGATGGTGCTGCAATAACATTTCCATATCGTGTTTTATTATTAGCGTAGCATGGTACTTTGACGTGGACGAAATTAACCAGTCATCAAATCAGTAAGTGACGTCGCCGATTTGAAATCGACCACTTTATCCGAGTCTCCCCACACTGGACTTTTATGTTGTGCCTCTTGAAGGTTAGGTATCACTGAAACAAACTGACTTAAGGCATCAGCATTATTGCACTTGCCAGGCCTGTGTTAATCTCAATATATTACTCTCTTGAGGCTTGCTTAAGGCACATCTTGACAAGCGCGGGGTTGAATTTTTCATTGACAGGCAGCTATTTTAACGGTTGCCAGTCTGAGGATGACAACTAATCTTAAGGAAAGGGGCTACCTACATAGGTGAAAATTTTAGGTTCTCCGATTCGCTTCGAGAATTTGCACACAATGCAGCCCAGGAAAATCAGCAGATGTAACAAATTGGAACCTAACTCAATTTTGGCCAGGGTTTCTAAAAAATTGTAAATCATAGGCGCAAAAAAACAGTTTTTGGTGCTAATTAAGACGTTCCTTTACTCGAAAGTTTGTTAACCTCTAACGAAACTGATTTTTTACATGATCCGATAGCCTAATGTGATGTCTCGACCTCTTATGATCAATTTTTAAATTTTTGCCCATAGCATAATAAGTAGAATGTAAAATCGTCCCGATTTGGCAGCCGAGACGGCAAGACTCACATTTCGCAGAGTGTAGAATTAAATACATCTCGACGCAGATCACACGACAGTACCTGGATTCTATAGCCAAACTCCCAGCCTGATTGGTTAATAGTGCTCAAATTGTCCGATAATTAAGAGCTCTTAGGCTTTTTGGCACACTTTTGCCTAATAGTCGGGATAAACGAATTGAGCGAAAACTGCACCTTCAAGCTTAATTGTTCTTATCTGAGGTTGGGGTGCCTTGCGGGAGTAATATAAAAATCAGCGAAATTGGATATTTTGATGTTTGACCTGGGTGGCCTAATCACTCTTTTCGTGTCGGTCTGAATTCATTCAATATGATAAAATGAATAAATTGGAAATACAGATCATGTTGCGCATACCTGGGACTGCTACTATGCCAAGTTTCAGTATATTGGCTTGCAGCTAATTTTTTGCACAAAGTGTCAACCATCATCAAGCTGATTGGCAGTTAACTTGCTCTCTTGATTGCCATCTATTTAGTTGAACCAGTCGGTGTTCATCTTAAATCGCCGTCAATTTAGTCGTCAAGTCGACAGACATTTGTAAAATTTCATTGTCATCTAGATCACATTTAACTGTCAATCAGCATATTTTTGTGCGTAAAATCCAAATTTCTTGCTTATCGACATTATTGACCAAAGTTCACTCGAGACCATTTCGTAGTTGTCGACCCCTAAACTTTTTGATAGTTAAATTTTTTCGACATGCTCTCTCACTATAGTAAAGATTCATAGACAGTAAACCTATATCGCGCGCTTCTGGTCTGAGGTAATCGTTTTTAGGTGTTTTTCTGCCTGCGCCACACGTGCACACTCTTTAAATAATCTGTCAGATAATAACATTTGAAAGATTTGTGTGTGCGTGTGTATGTTTAACTAATATGATTGTGCGGGTCTAGATGAACGTAAGTGTGCGCTCCAAATATCCGCTGCTGTGTATATGCTCCCTGGTCGTCTAGTGTCAGCTGTTGACAACAACCTATGGTTTAGTTTAGTTTTAAATTTCCGACCCCTGTTTGTCATTATTTTCCAGCATATGCAATATACTAATTTGCATATGTGTATATTTAGCGTGCAGTTTATTGTGCAGATGTGCATGTTTGTGCGTGTGTGTATATAGGTAGGTATATATCATTTGGTGGAAATTATATATGGGTAGATCGAAAATACGACAAGTGTGGGTTCGCGGCGCCTCCGCAATATATAAGGGCTGCTGAAGCAAAGTTTACCTGAGCTGTACTGCGATGACTGGGAAAAGGCAGACGCTGCTATGCCCGAGACGTGGGCAAGGGCAAGGCAGTTTCGTTCCACGTGGTGTGCAGCACTGATAGAATCGTTTCTTTTTGCATACAAGCTGAACTTGACCCTGTCATTCCACATGGGATTTTGGCACATTTAGTAGGTAGATTTTTGGAGTTGAGGACAGGGACTATAGCGTAAGGACAAGAGTGTGAATCGGGCTTTAGTTGTTTTAATAATGTTTCGCGCACAGATGTGATACGCTTGCTTTGGCTGGACAATATGGGAAAGTGATAAATGATGAAAGTGATAGCCTTACTTAGCGCCCTTTTGTGCAACTATATTTTTTAATCATACTTGTAGAAAAGTGACAGGTATTACGTTTAGGTCGTGATTATCTCCGGATAGGAAGGAACCTTGCTCCTTCGGAGCAAAATATTTGTTTTTGTTCAATAGACTCACACATTTTTATACATTCCGTCCTCTATTAATTCTCGCACACATTCGTACAAACTATATATTCCACATATGTAGTTTCACAATATACACAAAAACAAAATACTGGAATTCAAAATGGCTTAAGAATGTTCATCAAGTCCAAATTAAGTGTCTCACTAACATTTAATTAACAGTTTTTAGTGTTCATAGGTTGTAAATTCCAGCAAAAAACACAATCTAAACTATAGATCAAACCCGATCATAACTTTTTCAGTCATTCAATTATGATTTGTGGCGCAGGTTTAATCATTTCACAGAGTGATAATTAGGTTTGATATTTCACATTTACCGTAGGCTTTGCTTGTTTCCTTGGCCACTGCCCAACAGTTCTTAATTTTGATTTTATTCTTAACACATTGCTGACATTTAAAGTGTATGCTGCAAGATATTTTACACATCTTACCCAACATTTGCATCTGCCACTACAAATACCTATCACTTGTCTTCTCTTCTTACAGTAGATGTTCAGCGGTTGAGTAAATTGCAAAAGTTGGAAAAAATGTTCGACAAGTAGCCTAGTGGTTACAAATCTAACACAACCACTCAACCACTCTGAAAATACATGCTTTTACATCAAGATAACTATTTGTATACGATTGTTTGCCATTCTTGATATTTCCTGTTTTCAAAAGTGACGTCAAAACAAAGTTTAAAAATGAAAATTTTTCAAATTGGTTGAAATTCGCTATTTAAACCTTTTGAAAATTTTGCAGTTTCATGAGTCGTACCGTTCATAGAAACTGAATTGGTGACTGACCGAACAGCTTTATGAGCCTGGCCCAATGTCATTGTATGCTTTATACTTACTGGAAGTTTGCACAGATTGTGGGTTTGGAAAGTCTCACTCAGTTTACAATTTCAAACCGCAAGACTTTTGAATTAGGTGGACGATATTTTTTTTATCTAAACATGCGTCCTTGGAACTTAATACTTTACTTCCGTTCAACTACAGGCGGCAAGGGTCCTTTTAAATTACTAATTTTCAAAAAGTTTCAGCTTCTACCTGCTGGAGCTCAAAACATGGTTTTTAGACAGTGTTAAAATCCGTATTTTAAAATAACGTATTTGATAGAGGGCTTTTTACCTACACATACGACTTTTTAAAAAGTTGCAGCTAGCCTTTTGTTTGCAAAAAATTAAAAATTAAAAGTTGGTTATACCAATTTTAAAGAGAAGTTTTCTCCGCTGAAAAATTCTTTGAAATTTCAAGTTGGAATCAGACGTTATATTACATCAAAAATGAAAGATACTTTTAATTTTAAACAACTTTTCTTCTCTGATTCACGAAAGGCTTAAAAACTTCTCGCCCAAAGTTGTTCAGAGAAGCTCCACCTTAATACCTAAGTTTATTCACCCATTTTTAGATTCAGATCATTTATTCATAAATTCACAATTCATATGCAAATAAGTGACGACAAATATGAAAATTTTTAGTGCAACCAAGCCTAACCAAGATAAATAGAAGTTAACAGGTCTAGTTTCAGAGCTCATCTAACATGAAACACAGTATGAATAAACTTTTCACAAAATTTCTAGACCCAAAATGGAAACCTAATTATATTTTTGCATAGATATAAATTTGAAAGTTGTTTTGAAACTATATTTCATTAAGATAGACGGATCAAAAAAATCATACATTTGTGTCTAGATAATGTGTTTAACATTTGTACCAAGTACAAGCTTTTGTGGTTAAAAACTATTCAAAAATCACCAGATATGAAAGTGTTCAAAAGGCCAATTTAGTCCACTTTTCAACACATCATGATGCACAATAATTATAAAATGAAAGTTCACATAAAAGTAGTAAATAGTAATAGGTAAAATGTCAAAAAAGTAAAGAATGTTGGGTTTCACCTAAACTATCATTATTTTTGCATCATTAACAAAAACTATTTATTTGATGCATTCTACATGAAAATTTGTAAAATAATTTATATTTTCAGAATTTATAATTTCAAAATTCCCAGCTAATACATTTACACAGTATATAATAATTTCAGAATAAAAAACACAGTATATTTTTGTGAACTTACTCTAATGTAATTTAATATATTTTTATATTTTTTGTAACAAGCTAATGTTCTGCCAAAATATTTACTCTCTAATGTTCACCAAAATATATTTACTCTAATGTAGCACAGAATTTATATTTTTCCCAGACATTCTAGCACAACCAATTTTAGATGCACAATAGCAAATGGTGCTCAGTAGGCAGAAGAATGGTGTAAACGATATGCCAAACGTATTTATGAAGTTGATTGATACAGAATTAGCGTTCACTGTAGGCCAAATTAGTTAATAGAATTGGGCAAAAACGGATTGAAAGTGGACGTCACAATCAACGACAGCAGGGAAATGTCAGTTTTTGATGAATATGATAGATATATTGAAACGGCCTAAAATAGCAAAAACTCCCAGAATAAGGTAAATTGAACTGAATATTTTTAAATAGGTTTTATTACTTGAAAGTTAAAATTTAACTTAAGTTTCAACAGAGTATTTTTTATGTGCCAAATTTCATTTTTGTTACAACGAGTTTTTAAAATAACACGTTTATATTTACACGCACTATATTTCAGCATCATACGGAAATTGTTGCTTTATTTTACAAAAAAATTGCACCACACCAACAACAAAACGCCCGAAAATTTTCAGGTATGCTCCAGATTGAAAACGCAGCTGCTTGTGTTCAAAATCATTTTTACTTTCACGTGACATCAATCAAAGTAATTTTTCTTCAAGACCCCTATTTGAAAATTTATATTTTTTTACGATATGCCTTTTAAAGCTTTATAGCTTCGACTATTTTCATTTTTCTGGAATGCAAGTGCTTAAAAGCGACTGTTTGCACGTTTTTTGTATTAGAGAAAACGTGTTAATAATGATTTAAGGTGGTAGTTCCGCAAAGCGTCTAAGATCATAGTTGTAAAAGAGCTTTTGCTTTGAAATTGTGTTTACTAAAAAAGTAAGTAAAATGCCATATGATATCAAATAAATACTTTCAGACACCTAGACTACCCAAATTTATCTTACCAATGTTTTAAAAACAATCACCAATTGTGACCCGGACGTCAGACAATAGATGACAACTTCAAGAAATTTTCAAGCCAAATATCAGATTGGCCAGGTTGTGAGGTACATGTAATGTTTTGAACGCAGCAATTTTTAGCCACAAAATAAGAAAAATGAAAAATGGAAGGCATCTATTTTTGTGATGTTACAATATGTCTCTAAAGTCTTCACAATCTATCATGGTATTGCTGTGAGTACTACACAGTTTACGCACAGTTTAAGCAGTTTGAACAAGTATCTTCTTTTTGCAACCGCTCACTTGCACTAAATTTTGTGTGAATAAACTAAAACATATGTGCTTTTAGCATGTGTAAAGAAGAATTCACTGACTATCGCATTTTATGGTGGATAAATTTTGTTGAAACTTGGGAAAATTGTTCCCCTTAAAATATATTTTCAGAATATATTAAAAACATGGCACTATCTTTCACTTTAAAAGTTATAAAGTCTGCTGTAAAATGTTTTGCGCTGCTGCCCTACAAAATGTAGTATTACGCATCTGCAAATGCAAGTGACAATTATGGAATCCACGTTCAACCAAAAGCAAAATGTTTGAACTAATTGAACTTCCTGTTAAACGCTAAGTAAAGTGTAACACTTAACTGTAACAGCGTTTATTTTGTGAATAAAAATTTGGCTTGAAATAAGCCCCACTTCGCAAACGCTTGGCCGTGTCATGAGCTTTTTTTTCTGCTCAAGCAGCTAGAAGAGCTGCAGCTTTTTTGCCGTTTCCGGCTTTTTCCAGCTACTCGAGCAGTTGGAAAATAGCTGCAGCACGGAAAACTAAAAGCGGCTGAAAAAATGCGGCTAAGTATGGCGGTCACTGTAAACTAGCTGCTTAGTTGCCTGGGAACGCTGCAGTTCCAGGTTAGTTTCAGCTGCTTTAGCTTTTTTTTCAGCTGCTCCAGCTTTTTTTCAGCTGCTCGAGCAGGCTGGAAAAGCGGAAATGGTCGAAAAAAAGCTAGCTTTCAGCTGCTTGACAGCTGAAAAAACTCAATGTAAACACGGCCTTAGCGTTAGTATGTGAATAACCATTAGTATGTGAATACGGGCCTCAGTGCTATTCACATAGTAACGCTGTTCGTTTGCTAAGTGTTAGCGTTTATTTT
Organism: Trissonchulus sp. WLG1_4; assembly: GCA_030248245.1. NCBI lineage: Eukaryota > Metazoa > Nematoda > Enoplea > Enoplida > Ironidae > Trissonchulus > Trissonchulus sp. WLG1_4. Next base: position 1,841 of record JASANF010002597.1, on the reverse strand, counting down.
GTATATACTAAATTGTTATTCACAAAATAAACAGTAAAAGTTAGTGTTACACTTTACTTAGCGTTTAGCAAATTTTAAGGTGGCGCTCTGAGTAACTTCCAATAAATCAATTTGCTATAATTTTTTGTTTCTTGCTGATACGAACTTTTTCGGTTAAGAGGGCAGCGCGAAAGCAGTCGATTTTGCACAACTGGAAAAAACTTTTTCAGTGAAAGAATAGGTAGTTGTTCTTTATATATTCTATAAATAAATTTCAACGCAAATTTTTTTGCCAAGTTTAGAAAAATTGATGCAGCATGCAGTTAGCAGTGAAGTCGCAAATTCGGAAAAATGACGTTTAGAAAACCTATTCACATTCGATAATTTAGTCACAATTAAACTCTCTGTTTCAATTATTTACACAAAGTAAAAGCACATATGCTCTAGTTTATGCACACAAAATTTAGTGCAAATTGCTCTCATTGGTTGTGGAGTAATGCCTGTGTGAACTGTGAAACTGTGCGTAACCCGTAAAGTACTCAAAGCAATAATGATAAATTGTAAAAAATTTAGACACTTATTTTGAAATCAAAAGAAAATCTAACCTTTATTTTTTCATTTTTCTTATTTGTGGCAAAAAAGTGTGCGTCAAAACATTACATGTACTTCACAAGCTGGCCCATCTGATATCTGATATTCATTTTTTTGAACTTTTATGTCTCTATTGTGTGATGTCTGGCTCATAAATGGTGATTGGTTCAAAATATTGGTGAATATTGGTAGTCTAGTGTCTGGCAGTATGTATTTGACACCATATGGCATTTTACTAGTTTCTAAGTAAACGTACAATTTCAAAGCAAAAGTTCTCATTTTGCAGCCTATAAGCAAAACTGCTTTGGCGACACAACCACCTTAAGTGCAATCAAGATGAACACCAGGGCCCGGTTTCATAAAAAAGCACTAATAACTAATAACTAATTATTAGTTATTCATCCGCTCATGTTAGTAGCCTAATATTGCGTTTCATAAAACTTAGCTGCATTCAAATATTAGTTATTAGTACTAATGCACTAATATTTGAATGCAGCAGCTTGTTAAGCTGCTCGCTGCCCAACAGCAGGCTGATCCGTGCGTGCGCTTTGCACACACACACTTGTGTGTGTGTTTGTGTGTGTGTTCACTACCTCTGTTCATTTTGACTTGATTTCATTTTTGTGAGCTATTAACGTGATTATTGTTGCTAATTAATTGCTTTTTTGTGTCACATTATTCGTATTGAGCAGTTTAACATAATTTTTGGTTCCATGTTATGTTTGATGCTGCTACATTAACCAAGTTCATAGTTTTTACACAGTTTATAAAAATTGGGAGTCACAAGACGATCCGTAATTCGAGTGGAGTGGTATTCGCGTCTGGTTGAGTCAAGTTAAATAATTATATACAGTCAGCTTGTTATGGAAGTCAGTTTTGGTTGACATTTTTTAAAGTCAAATAAAACAATGACGCCAAATTTTAACTGTTTATGTACTTCATAAAATAAACAGTTGTCAAGCATATGCATTAGCTGTTTGTATTTTTAACTTGGCCACATGGCACATTCCTTGCCGGATTGAAGGGTTCAAGTTTGTCCAACTAAACTAAACACCATTCACTGAAACTTGACCGTTGATATTATTTCCAAGTACAAGCTGCTAAAAAAGGTCCTTTCCAAAATTGTAGAATTTTTACAAAAAGTTTGCGCCACTTCGTTAAATCGTCGATTTACCGTTGGGGCTGAAAGTTTTTGACAAGTTTAAAGTTGCCAATCATTCTCCCTCAGTTTTTTAATAACTAGTCAATTTGATTCTGAAATAGCTAAAAGG
>JASANF010002596.1:0-10120 GCA_030248245.1 Trissonchulus sp. WLG1_4 | reverse complement strand
TGGGTGCAGTGTTAAATTACATGGGCAGCGAAAATGTGTAATACCATTAGAGATTATGGAACGCAAAAAAAGTGAACGACGGAATCGAACTCCCTGGCATCAGATTTGAAGTCGAACGGGCTACCGTCTAGCCAACCAGCTTTCAAAGGTCTTGGAATAAATGTGTTGTTAACCAATAAAACATTATCGTTGATTTTGTCGTGACAGTTTGAGGATTTGCGTGATCAATCATTATTACTGAACAGAAATTGTGATATTGAACTTACAAACTTAACTTGCGAATAGAATTCAAAAAAATATTTTTTACATCAAAAAAGTTTTATAATATATATGTTAACCTTAACATTAGCCGAAAACTTCAAACTGAGAATCAGATTTTTTGCAGATGGACTGTTATTAAAGATTTTTATCTATCGTTTATCATAGCCGGAATAGCTCAGTTGGGAGAGCGTTAGACTATAGATCTAGATGTCCTTGGTTCGATTCCGGGTTTCTGTCGCTTTTTTTTAATCAACATTGCTGTTTTTAAAAATTCATTTTACCAATTATTGAAGCGTTTCTAGTTAACACAATTTATAAATATATTTTTCTTCCTCAGCAGGCGCATTTGTGTTACTTTGATTGCATTTTGTATCAACCTTCTGTGTCACTGCCCTGGTTTATATATTTACGCTAAAACTTTACTTACGTACCAAACAATTTAATTCAAAGTTTAAGTGAGTTGCAATATTTTATGCAATATTTTATTTGAAGCCAATAAAAGCCAATTAGGCTCCGGCCCCAGGAAGGCTTACCGTATAACGAGATACCGCTGCACAACAGGTTTTAACTGACCTCTGGCCAGTTTACTTGAACAAGCTCTTCTGCTGAGTGAGAAGTGGTTAAATTGTGAGGTCTGAGTGTCAATATTCCAGAGGAAATATTAAACGCGGCCATTATCTGTGGATAAAATAATTTTTTAAATCAACCAAACTTATGCACAATGCAGACACATTTACTGTTCATTTGCCTGAAAACCTCTCAAACACCAAAAATTGGTGAATTTTAAACAGGTTTTCAAGTTAAAATTTCAAAACTTACATTTTTAAAAAACGTTAGGTCTCACCGAGATTCGAACTCGCATAACTGGATTAAGAGTCCAGAGTGCTAACCATTGCACTATGAGAGCCTGTTGGATAGAATCATAACTTAACTAATGTGCAAAACTTCTTTATGTGCGACAGAGCTGCAGCATCAGTTGCGTAATCTAAGATTTGAATAGTGACAACTGAAATGAGCAATTTGAAAAAACTTTCGAAATAACATCACATATAGCCGTTTTGCTGATCCAGTTGCTCTGCTGATTAGCTCCATGACAAATGTTTGCTGTTTTATAGATGCTGTGTTATCAGCGACCGGTTGGCTCAGTTGGTTGAGCTATGGATTCCGAATCCAAATGTTAGTGGTTCGATCCCACTCCGGCGCTATCAGTTTTGCTGTTCAATGCGAAATTGTCTTTCAAGTTAGGTATGTAGAGAGAAGACGGGAGGTACCTGCCTTTCTAGTGTTAATTAACAGTAGAAAATTGACCTACCCGAAATAACAACATAGGAGAAGGAGAATCTGAATATAGTATATACGCGGCACCTGACTCCCTGAGGGGGCCGCGTAAAAAGAATGCTTAACGCTTACTGAAACTTTTGCCGCAGATTGGGCTTGTTTACGTATATGATTGCAAAATGCGATGAAATATTGTGTTACTTATAATTAATGTTAATACGCTAATAATCTTGTACACTAACTGACATTGGATCATGTCATGCCTAAATTCAAATTCTGAATCGTGCGGTTCGTTAGTCTAGCGGATTGATTCTCGCTCAGTATGCGATAGATCCCGGGTTCGATCCACGGACGAGCACAGTTTTTTATATTTTTGAAAAATCAAACTTTAACCTCTGCTTAGAGTCAATTTAAATGTAAAATGAAGTTACAAAAATTATTTTTCTCACAACTCTCGTTAACGGCGTCAATCTGTTAACGACGGCAAGATAAAATTCCTTTTGTTGAAAAAATACGGCATGCGTTCAATTTTTTGTGTTAAATAATGACGCTCCAGCGTCATAAAATAGTAATTTTTCACTCAGTAGACGAGGTTGCTCGTTTTGATAAATAGTAACAGTTTATCAGTAATCAGTAAGGCATGCTAACCACTTCTTACTCAGCAGAAGAGCTTGTTGTTTTAAAAGGTTAAAATAAAATTTCGCATGATGACCTGGTATGAGCTTGAGCAATTCCTTGGCGCCATTCATAGTCAAAATTTGCATTGGCACATGCTCCGTAACGATTGCTGACAGCTCTTGTGCGCTTTTACCCGAAACTTCTGATAATCGATTAATTGATTTTCTGTCAAGACCCAGCGTTTTTAGATAAAATTTGCTCTCCGAACTTATCAACGTCAGGTCAGCAATAAAAGACATTCCAGGAATCGGTACGGCACCGATCGCACCCGATAACATGCTGATTTTCCAGATCCGTTGATGCAAAATTTCCATCTTCTTTTTTACCATCTGCTCACTGAAAACCCCTGAAAGCATGGGCATAGAATTAGAACTACGATAGAACATCTAGAACATGCTTGCGTGCGACCAGTACAAAAATGCATTTAAAAATGAATTGTTATATTTTTGGTCCCAACTTGCATTGTTTGCATTTCATACACAGCTGTAGACAACAAACCAGTCTGTTCACCTAGCCATTTCGGATAAAGTAATTGGACGAAAAATACTGACTCATTTAAGATTGGACCTTATTTTCGGAATTGCTCATTTATATGCTGGACAATCTTTACCCACTGGTAATGAAGGTGAATAACAACATTGATTAAATTATAGATAATTAGTGAAAACTAAAAAATAGCTTGAAGGTAACAATCGATGTTAAAATTTTTATGAGTAATTGTTATCAATGCTAAAGTAATTTTTGTTCCTTCTAGAGAAGGAACTATTGTTTTGAAACTAACTGTTCGCAGCGTTAAACGCTGCTGAGCAGGCTGCATAGCCTGTATGTTTTGTGTGTGTTTTCAGCTTGGGAGTTGCCTGCTGATTTTTGTTTGCGTATATCCATAAAATCAATAATCGATGTAGAGTGTTGTAGTGTAACTTTTTCAGCCTCGGCAACGTAATATTTCACCAGGAGTATATAAGAGACCCTGAATAACACTGTTTATCGCTTCTTGGAGCTGATATGCTCAGCTCAGATCAAAGCGTAATTTTGGCCGAATGGCTCGCTGCAGCGGGATGCTTAACATCCTGCAGCACTTTTTTGTAAATGTACGTACATACGTAGTTAGAATAGTTAAGAATAAGCTAGGTGGTAGTTTTTGATACGCAGTGCACTTTAGAATAAGCTATGTAGTAGGGTAAGTGCCTAAGTTATGCAGTGTAGCGAACAGTAGGGGAATAGATAGATACAATTCAATTAAACTTGAAAGGTAGACACCGGGGAAGGAACATTGCCCCTTTCGGGGCCTACTTGTTTAGTTTAATCGAAGCCAAACAACAGAAGGGTTTACTGGTTTTAGCCGCTGAGTAAAATTACGGGTACCTTTACCAGTTGGTAAGAACTTGGCCATTACTAAATTAAACAATACGGATGCGCTAGATTTTACCTGCCGTACTTTGGTTTAATTTTTAATACGTATATATGTAATATTTACTGCATAATACTTATAAAAGCAACATACCAAGGGTCAAAACCATAGCTTCTTTTTTCAGCGTGGGTAAATCGCTAACGAGTCTTTGTTCCAGCAAATTGAACTCGAACTTGTCTCGTTCATAGCTATCGATGAGGAAATATGGAGCTTCACACTGGATTTCTTTCAAATTTTTGTTGATTTCGTTCCGTACCGTTGCAATAGTCTGTTCTACATTGTAGTGTTGTTTGTTACGGTAGGCTTTTTTGTCATTTTCAATAGCGCTTCCCATTTTGGTTCGAACGTAATAGAATTTTTTCTTCCGTTTACTTATTTCTTCACCTAGCCAACCATCATCCTCGGTAAACCGAGACTCGGCAAGTATCACATAGAAATCGTAGTCTTTTTCAAAAGCAACCTGTGTCAAATAATTTTCTCGACGAAAATTGAAAGTCCCAACGCCTGGAAGATCCCAAAATTTTAGCAGCGGGTTATCCGGATGCATATAAGGAGTTGCAACTTTAGTCGTTTCTCCACAACCTAAAAATAAAAGAAGGTCTAAGTACAGGCCCTCGTACAGAAGGCCATCTTGCACGAAATTAGTGCAGGCTTTCCATCTCTAACTTAAAATTTCGCTGCCAGCTTACAGTTCAAGGTATCAACTTGAGTCAGTGTTCAGCAGTTTGTTTAATTTTTAATAAGCTAATTTATTAAAGCAATCTATTTGGTTTTCATGTTTCGGCTAACTTAAAGTTTCTTTGAGATCCATTGAAGTGACGCTATGATAAGTTAGGCTGAGCTGAGCTTAGGCCATGGTGAATTTGTGACTGCCACCATTCTCTTGCATGACATTTACCAAGTCAAATCACAAATTCTTGTTTACACACACATTATTAATTTTCAAATTTCAGAATTCTTTCACAAATTTTGCTAGTTCTTCACTATGGTAAAAATGCGTTACACACACACATAAACATATATATATATATATATATATATATATATATATATATATATATATATATATATATATATATATATATATATATATATATAAAAAAAAAATAAAAAAAATATATATATATATATATATATAAAAAAAAGATGGATGGAACCGGGTCACCGGGTCATCGGGTCATTTCGGGTCACTTTTCGCTCCGGGTCACCGGGTCACCGGGTCAAGGGTGCTGACCCGGTCTGAAACAGACTTTTTTAGACAACCAGAATTTTTGCCCTAAACTCGTATCAGTTCAGCTGGTAGTTGCGTTTCTGAGGATTTTGTGATTGCTATGTATGTAAACTTTGTTCTCACAGAACTCAACTTATATATGGGCAGGATCGTAGCCAGAGGAGGAATAGGGGGAATTCTCCCCCCCCCGAAATTTTTTCCGACTTTACACAATGGTTGGTTTGGTTTTTACCAACCACAACCTTTGGTTTTTATGGCCCGGCCGAAAAATATTTCCGATACGTCTCCAATTGACCAAATTTGGCCTAAAAATCAAAATTTTCCCTAAATTTCTTTCTCGGGGCTGCCGCCCCCAGACCCCTGCGACTTTGTGGATCAACCTTCCTTGCTTTTGAGTTTCGTTAAAGCGTGTGCATGTGTACATGGGTGCGTTGTGCACTATTTATTGGCATAATACTCTATTTAATGCATTGTTTTATCTGTTTTATCGCAGCAAAAACGACATTTTTACATAATTTGCGGCTCGTATTGGCAAAAATCTTCTTAAAGTGGTCAAATTTGCTAACTTCTGGACCCTTGTCGGCTCACCTTATTCGTAATTTTCGGTGTTTTAAGCTCCAGTTTTACTTTCGATGCCGCCCTGGTCGAAAATTAGCGTTGTTTTTGAAGAAAATATGCTAATATGTGTCTCATCCCCCCCCCGAAATTTTTTTCTGGCTACGCCACAATATATGTGTGTGTTCAGTGCTGTGGACATCACGCTATTGACTTCAAATTGACTAATAGTTCAAAACCTGACGTGTCACAAACACTGAAACACGTTTCCAACTTTCAGTTCTGACTGGTAATGTAGATTGAGAGCTGTGGCGCAAATTTGTGGCAAAATATAATAGCTTTAACTACATATGTAGATCGTTATCGGGTGCGGACTGCGGAGAGCTACATAGTGCAAGAAATGGAGCCTACTTTAACCATCCTCCATGTTTAGAAATGGTGCTCGTCGTAAGAAACTGAAAAGCAGCTACCTAATTTGGTATCGCAGAAACTTTCGTCCGTATGTACTTCGATTCACTTTTTGTTCCTAAGTAGAATACTTATTCTTCCTTTGAGCTGAAACGGTTATGCAATGTCTGAAAACCTGGTTTAGCGGTTTCCTTTTGACGTTTCGATAATGTAATAGCGACCCGTTGAAAACCGGGTCACCGGGTCATCGGGCCACCGGGTCAGGGGGTTTACCGGCCGGGTCACCGGGTCACCGGGTCGATTTAGTGACCCGGTTCCATCTCTGATCTAAACGGCGTCATAATTAGAATTAAAATTTTAATTAAAACTAGTACTTTTAAACGTCAAGTAAGGTATCACTCAACCACTGGCTTGCACCAAAATAAGATAACCCGAGAATAGAATAACTCGAGAATAGTTGATCTCATTCAGCCCTAAAGGCGTATTCATTAGATTTGTTTTCACTCATTTCTCGATTATGGGTGCCCATTAATTAATTATCATACATTGAATAGAATTTTTTAATATTGTAAAATGGTGAACAGCACTCGAGAATAGCAAGATAATAAGAATAGCTCGAGGCTATGCAAGCTACATAATGTTAAGCATGCATGTTAAATATGTTTAGTCGGTTTTAGGAACGGGTTCGGACTAAATATAGACAGCTAATTTATTTTAACTCGTTTAGTCCGTTTAACCCGATTTGCCATTCCTAAACCTTGGACTTGAATAAGTCCGGTCCTGTTAATCCGGTAAAGAAATTGGCCCAAGAATAAATAACGTGGCAATATTTTGGGTCATATGAATCGGGTCAAAAGTATCTCACCAACTGCAGCAGCTCCTTCGTCATCGGCAAACATGCCACGAGCTGAGTTGATAAAGGTCGATTTTCCGCAACCCGATTTTCCAATAACTCCAACATTCAGTGGCACCGTTTTCCATTGCTCTTGTTTGTCTTTGAGGTATTCTAAGTAGCCCTCTACACCACGTTCGCTGAACATAAGTTCTGCCTCAATCTTGTCTTCAGGGCTCAAATTAAGTTCTTCAAAATGTTCGTCAAAATTGATGTTCACCATGATGTTGACTGCTAACTTTTGCAGCACAAGTCGCTAAAATAACAATACTAATTATATTAAATAAAACCTTAAAACGGCTGACTGCACCAAAATTGACTACACTATAGTCCCAAAAGTAGTATTTTCTTAATGACCACATTATGAAATTACAAATTCCATGACGAACGTAACTCGAGCATTGAAGGATTTATGCCAGTTCTTGGCCCGATTTATCGAAAAAAAATGTTCGTCGTTGAAAATGTTCGTCGTTGAAAAAGCAAATGTTCGTCGATGAAAAACAAATGTTCGTCGTTGAAAAACAAATGTTCGTCGTTGAAAAACAAATGTTCGTCGTTGAAAAACAAATGTTCGTCGTTGAAAAACAAATGTTCGTCGTTGAAAAACAAATGTTCGTCGTTGAAAAACAAATGTTCGTCGTTGAAAATTTTTTCAACGACGAGCTTTGGTTTTTTAGAACATTATTATGTTCTAAAAGACAGGAGCTCGTCGTTGAAAAAATTTTCAACGACGAACATTTCAACGGAGCTCAAGACATCCGTTGAAATGTTCGCCGTTGAAAATTTTTCAACGACGAACATTTGTTTTTCAACGACGAGCATTTGTTTTTCAACGACGAACATTGTTTTTGAACGACGAACATTTGTTTTTTCAACGACGAGCATTTTCAACGACGAACATTTGCTTTTTCAACGACGAATATTTGTCCTATGTCGTTAAAAATGTTTCGATCAATTAAAAATTTTCAACGACGAACATTTTCAACGACGAACATTTTTAACGACGAACATTTTGCTTCAATAAATCGGGCCCTGGTGAAGCCACAAATAAGTGATCAAATTCTTTGAAAAACTATTCACCCATCAGTTGTTAAACAACGTTGAATATATACCCATTTTTCCAAAAACCGTTACAAAAAATGTTTAGTCCGGTCATAATAGTTGAGGACCGTTTTAAGCGAAAGGCTTCCTGAGTGCAAACACATTAACACATTCAACAGCATAGCAGACTATTGAGACTGGTGTAAAATTTTGTGTGCTGGCTTTTATTTTGCTGCATGATTCACAAAGCTGTCTAGGATTGATAAAAACTGAACCTGCAATGACAAAAAATCTAGTTTGAATTTCTAGGAACAGTATGACTCTATGATTGCAGATAGTTGATAACAAGAAATTAATCTAAATTTAAATTGCAGTTTATAGTTCAAATTCGGAAAATTATGACTAAATAGAAGTGGCTACCAGACCCGGTTAATGTAAAACTATTGAGTCAATACTCAGTAATCAGTAGTATTCAAAAAAATTGTGATAAAACAGTAATTAAAACGTAGTCTAGTGCATCTAATTAAACTTGTTTGTCGGACCGTTTTTAGTGCTGACGTAATTTATGGTTTATCAACTAAATTTTTAAACGGTATAATTGCAACGCATTGAGATTTGATCGAATATGCTGTGATTCGCCTAGTCAATCCTTTTAGCAAAGGCATACGGGGGCATAACTTTTGATAGCCTGAAGATACTACAATAATATTTGGAAGCAACTTCTCAAAGCTTTTAAATGATATAAATGAGATAGCCCGGTTATTTAACGTTAAACAGCGTCATAATTAGAATTAAATTTTTAGGCACAATTAGTATTTCTAAACGTCAATTAAGGTATCATTCAACAGCGCGTACTGTTCTGAGTGGAGTGTTGTCAATTATATGTTTTTACGCGGCGGCCTCAGCCGCCGCGTATATACTATAGTGCAAACGTCTCTTATGAATACCACGTAGATCTAACTTTTCTTGTGTAAACTTGCTGCTAGGTCACTGACAGACACAGTTTGTGTGGGCGTGTGTGTCAGATCAGGTACGTACATACATATGTGCATAGTTAGCGTTGAACAGGCAAATGCTCTGCAGTAATGTTGGCTGAACTAAACCTGTTACGACAAAGTTTCGTAGATTATATATTAGCGCATCGGAGAAATGATGCAATGCTCTGTACAAGGTCATTGCCAATTGCGATTAGCTGCGACTATGCAATGGGTAGGCTATGGATGTCACTGGTGGTCAGTTGTCACTGTGGATCATCAGGCGCTTTTGAAAATAATGTCAATGTAAAGATCTAACTGTTTTCTTAATTTAGAAAAATTGTACTGATTATTCAGATTTCAGACTCGTGTTGTACACCATATGAACATGAAACGATTGACTGTTTGGTTAGATAGAACATGCAAAGATGGCTATGTATAATTCGAACAAAGACAGTTCGCTAAGTCAGATATTTTGGATATATAATCCATCAAGTTTTCATTGTCAACATTTCATTTTCATGCTAAAAAAGGAGTTTATTTAGTATTGCATGGATTGTATTGGCAGAACGATTCCAAATGAATCGACTGATAAGAATCCAAAAGGATTGACTGATATAAAATGACCAAATTGGTCGTCTGATGGGTACATATGTGGTGTAGGTTTGTAGCTCTGATGGCCATTGTTGACATAATAGACAAGTCTTAGTAGCTGATTTTGGTACTGAATTTCTAGCGCGAATTGTATCCAAGGGCCAATTCCTTTACCGGATAAAACGGACTGGACTTATTTTAGGCTGAGGTTTTGGAATCGCAAATCGTGTTAAATGAACTAAACGAGTTAAAATAAGTCGGCGGCTTAATTTTAGTCTGACCCCATTCCAAATAGCGTGCATAGTTAAGTTCGTGCGATTAAAAAGCAACACGCTAAAAGTTAAATCCGTTTAATCCGGATGTTTTGGAATGGCATTTTTTTAGCAATTTTTTATAATAACCCTTTAATTAACTCTTAAATTAATTAAAAATATATAGTAACTAACCCTTTAATCTGGTAAAGGAATAGGCCCCAAGTTTGCAGACTATAAATTATTTAAAAAATTGAGAAACTGACAGAACAGGTAACCCACTCTGCGAGACTCTATGTAAGCTTAAACTTAACAGACATCATATAAGTTGTCCTGAATAAACGTTTTGGACGATTAATGATTTTCAACCTTATTAGCCTGAAATTTAAATTAAGACTATTTTACATGCTTGGTTAAAAATGTTGGCTTTGAAAAAAATTGGGCGCCGCGTTTTATATTTGAAGAATATCCTCAGCACTGCAAGAATGTCTTGACGACATCTATCTACAATTAGTTTAACTTTACTCGCAAAACGTGCTTGTTACG